>JAWPHD010009323.1:0-105046 GCA_037043455.1 Cyrtodaria siliqua | reverse complement strand
AAACTTGCAATATTTAACAGTTGTACCGTTTAAGAAGCATGTCGGAATGCCTCTTTGATTCGATATAAGCTCATATTTCGTGAATCTTTCCTCACATCGAAGAACGCTCTGACCTAATTTGTGTATCCTGGACACCGCTGTGGCAATCAAAGGGAAATAACTTTTGCTTACTGTAATTGCAATTTATATGTAGATCCAGGTATTATTATTCGACCTGCTGGAAAACTGTGTAACTTATATTCTTGTAGTTTGAAGTAAATAAACTCTAGATGGGGTGTCACTGGTTTACCCATGTTAGTGGTCGACGCTAGATCGTCAAAAAGCAAATCCTCCAACCATTCAATACTTTCGCGGTTCAACCGGTCGCGGGAAAGTATCGGCATCATTAAATACCTCAAGGATGTTCGGCCGATCCCTAAAAACCCTTGGGTTGCGACGTGCGCGTCTGTGGGCGTTAAAAATTGGTATTGCGGCCATGACACTTGCAATATCTTAGTGAGTTTAAGATTGCCCTAGACCAGTCGTAATTTACGACCAGGAGTTACGATATCGTAGACAAAAATATCGTACGATTTTGTTCATAATACGCGTAAAAAGACGTACGATCATCCTACGACAAACTTACGCTAAAATTGACCGTAAGATGTTTAATAAAACGGGCCAGAAGAACAGAGCATAAGTCTTTCATGTAATATGGGAAAGACCTGCGTTGTCGGGATACTTATTGGATAACAACGTCAAAAGCGGCGGGACATTGGGGGAAACGCGATTCTTATATATTGCCCCCACTTCACGCTGTGCATAAATTGCTTTGGTTCCATGGGAGCCCAGAATTTATAAAATACAAAATTACACATGCAACCCTACTGTATAGAAAATACTATAAGGAAACGTATGGACAAATCTAATTAAGCCAGGACAAGAAATGTAAGAGATAAAGACCTGTAAACAGAGATTACACGCAGAACTCAATGTGGAGAGGGAGCCGACGCCGAGGTGATTACATACGCTATAGATGTATTATTATTCAGATAGTTGAGCCAACAATCGTATAAATGCTTTGTTATATGCGCGTACCTGATTTGAATGAGAACAACCAATGATGACACTCCTTTCTGCTGCCATATCATCTGTCTGTTCCCAGCGAAACGCTTTTTGTATGTCTTCAGCTAGCACGTTCTCTGTTCCTGCATCCATTCTCACACACCGTGGAAGCACCTTCAGCATATATTAATACGATTCCAATACATTATAACATACTGCTACAAACGTATAACAAACCTTCAAACATACATGATAAATCTTTTTCACAAAACGTTAATAATAAACACGATAAAAGAAGGCACTTTTGAAATTGAACACCCGCCCATAGATGCTTTAATTGAGTTTAAAAAACAATTTTCAGAAAATAGGGTTCACTCATAGATGTTTATCAAATTGCCTTCCTGGGTCCCGGGTATGTTTTAATGGAATAGCCCTAAAAGAAATCCGAAACTGCTTATCCATGCATGCACTTACAATAAATAACACATGCTTTAACATACTTCTATTGGTCTTGAATATGTATATATAACGGAGTTACGGTGGTCTAGTGGTTAAGGCAAACGCCTCGTAATGTGGAGGTCGAAGGTTCGAGTCCCTTTAGAGGTGGGCTTGTTACTGAAGAGAGTCCGGTTGGTGAACCGCCAGCTAGTTAAATAACGGATACCGATTGCCTACCTGCCTGGTGCCTGGCATTAAAGAATAGGAATCGGGAAGTAATGATGTTCAAGACAATGGTGTCTCATAAGTCAAAATTGACTGGCCCTTTCACTATAATAAACAAACACTTTACTTTTTACTTTATTTAAATGTTTACCCTGCAATCTTGGTGTTTTGTTGGACATTTTTTTATGTTAAAGGGGAAAAAGGCTGGCTGAAAGAGTGATTGGTGCCAATACAAACACAAATGAAAACCCACATAATCTGCATAACTTGCACATGTAATATACCTATGCATTTTTTAATAAGCTGCATGTTACCTTCGGTTTAATTATTGTTTATGAAAATGTTTAATCCGGAAAACTCGACGACTTGGTTGGATTTTGTTGTTTAATAATAAATATTAATATAATTAGGGTTAAGACTGCCGACTATTTCACATATAAATTAGGAATTTATGACAACCTTAAAGTATCAAATGAATTAATATTTATGATTTACACAACACAAAATAGCATAGTCATCCAGTGTTCCAGAACAAACTAGTTCTAACACTAATTATATTGTACGGATCAAGGGACAACGTCTATAACTGTTAGCTTATACAACACGAATATAATTACGTTGACAAACATTAAATACTTACCATTATTGAATATTTACTAAATAAAAACAACATTGTTTGACGAATTCAATAGCGGTACAAAAAAAACACTAGCAAATGTGTCCATGGGACACGAATGCCCCGCTAAAGGGTCATCAGTTGCTTACAAAATGTAGTAACAAGTAACAAAATGTTCAGTGTAATATTAAAAGGCAAGTTATATTCTGCTTAATGTAGATGCATGTGCATGTTTTATATGTGCTTTAAATAGCTTAATTACTTTAAAAAAACATTCACTGTGTGCAGTGTAACGGGTATCACAGGTTCCTTCACTGTCATATATATAACTGGAATCATGTGTTTTCTCATTGTTAATTTTGTACTCACCATGTGCAACAAAACTGGAAACAAGCGATTTTCATGCCTTGTCATAAGAATGGAATCAAGCTGCTAGCAGTTTCTTTTTGTTTTCTTTTTTGAGTTCCAATGAGGAAACCCGTTTATTTCCCCGTCATAGGTGTGTGAGGGTCGGGTAACCATCCCCCAGTTACACCTTACAGCTAACACGCAAACTTTGATGTACGTTATTTTAAAATTGTGTGGGCCATCACAATTTGGGTTCCATGAGAGACGACAAATTATGTTCTGGTTCAGTGATAGAGTGCTTTACCAAGTAAACACTGGAGTGAAATATTAATAATTCATACTTGAACATTTAAAAATCCCAGCAAATTAAATGTAAATGAATAAAAAATATTAGGTCAAGGTGACTGGTATTGAGCTGCTTTTGTGCAGTAACATATTGATGTCATATGCATTAGTTAGAGGCTATGAAGTAAAATTTTAACAATTAAGAAACCCTAAGGGAAGGAGCGCAGCGACTGACCGGGGTTTCTTAATTGTTAAAATTTCACTTCTTGATTAAATGACTTAATGATTAAATGGTTAAAATTGGTGATCGTTAGAAATTTACATGAATAAGTTCGCCATTTTTTTAAAATTCCTCACCGTCTGATTGGAGGAAAAAGTAGGGCAAACACTAAAGATGTAATGGTGTATGAAGTTTGAAAGCTGTGTGGCTTTAGGTCTCTCAGTAATGGACATAATATAAAACTAGAATGTAAATTAACAAAGTTAAAAATTTAGGTCAAGGTAATTGATACTGACCTGTTTTGAGGTAGAAACATGTTGATGTCATACAGATGTCAGCGGGATGAAATTTAAAATATGTACGACTTCTGGTATCAGAGTAATGGAAGTTATAAAAAACTTGAATGTAAATCTTTAATGTAAATTAACAAAGTGCCAAAAGTAGGTCAAGGTAATTGATATTGACCTTCTTTTCATTGAAACATTCCGCCGTCATATAGTTATAAACATCTGTACATTTTAAAATTAACAAAGTGTAAAAAGTTGGCCAAGGTCATATTGCTGCCGTATAGATGTAAGTGTGTATGAAGTTTGAAAACTGTACGTCTTGATATTTGAGAAATTGACTTAATACATAACTTGAATGTAAATCTTTAATGTAAATTAACAAAGTGCCAAAAGTAGGTCAAGGTAATTCATATTGACCTTCTTTTCATTGAAACATTCCGCCGTCATATAGTTATAAACATCTGTACATTTTGAAAGCTGTAAGGCATCTGGTGTTGAAGAAATGGACTTAACAAAAAAATTGAATGTATCAAACTTTAATGTAAAACTTTAATGTAAAGTAACAAAGTGTAAAAAGTAGGCCATGATCATTTATATTGACCTGATTTGGGTAGGAACATATTGCTGCCATATAGATGTAAGTGTGTATGAAGTTTAAACACTGTACGGCATTTGGTATCTGAGAAATTTTTAAAAATTCCTGAACCATATCAGGATTTTGCAATAATAAAGAAAAAAACAATCTTTCTAAGTGTTGTGTTTATGTTTTCATTGCCATATTCCTAATATGTTTGAGAACATTATCAAAGAAGTGGATACAATGCCGGTTGGACCATTTTGATGAAGGTTATAACGGACAAAAAGGCACCCTGTACTTTAACCAGACGATCATTCCAGTTACATACCCTTTATCTCACACAAGTTCTTCAAGAAAAAGGTTGCTACACATTTAGGGTCGTTGTTGGAGCTTGCCACATTCAGCCATAGGACGCGTCGTGAGTATCTGAAATCAAAGTTAGTGTCAGTAATAGTGGACCTTTGGAATACAAAAGTTACAGCGAAAAGTTACAGTACCTCCGTATAAAATGCAAAGGAGAGTATTATTTTTACAATTGAAGTGTCAAATCAATAGGGGTCATGCTGTACTGTACTGAGTGCAATTAACAATTGATATAGCAATATTTAGGAGCTAGTGACTACTTCTATGTGGTGGTATCACTATAACACCTGCTACCGTGCAGCAAGATGATTATAATAGGAGTTATACATTATTTGCTTTTGCATTTAGCACGCATCTGTGTAGAATAGTATGTGCACTGTCATGAAGAAAACACAGTTGTGGTACAAAATAAAGCGTGATAAATGCAAATACAAAGTCTTTCTAATCTTTTTTTTTACAAAGTCCTCCCTAAAATAAAATACTTGTATGCACGCATGTTGATGTATGCTTATCTATTATTTTCTATAGCTATCAAACAATGCATAAGTATTAATTGCAAAAATAATTTTAATTTGCGCTTTTTTTTTCTTCAGGAAATCAAGTTTTCCTTTAAAAATGTTCTTCGCGCGCTTTAAATCTTAAATTGTGTCATGTGTTCAAAAGCTTTGGCAGGCATGATTGAAAAAACGAATAACTCCCGATATGATTAATCGGATTTCGGACACTAGCAAAAGTCATGTTGGTGCGAACTTGGTTAAACATCGAGGTACGTGACTCATACCTACACTAACATATTATTAAACGAATTATGTAAAGCATTTATCTCATTACCCGTCTATGGCTCCATGAATAGGATAGCCGTATCGTTTCAATTTGTCATACCCATCTATATGTACAATGTCATACCCATCTATATGTACAATGTCATACCCATCTATATGTATAATGTCATACCCATCTATATGTACAATGTCATACACATCCATATGTACAATGTCATACCCATCTATATGTACAATGTCATACCCATCTATATGTCAGTGTCATACCAATCTGTATGTACAATGTCATAACCATTTGCATGTACAATGTCATACCCATCTGCATGTACAACGTCATACCCATCTGCATGTACAACGTCATACGCATCTGTATGTACAATGTCATACCCATATGTATGTACAATGTCATACCCATCTGTATGTACAATGTTATACCCATCTGTATGTACAATGTCATACCCATCAAGGACTTTTGTAGGACTATATCTCGTGTGCAATTATTACGTTAACGACGTACCCGGACACTACCACCCCGTGTGACGACAATAACCGCCACGTTATACTTCTATATCCAAGAGAAAATCCACTCATGTGTACCTGGACACTACCACGCCGTGTGACGACAATAACTGCCGCGTCATACTTCTATATCCAAGAGAACATCCACTCATGTGTACCTGGACACTACCACCCCGTGTGACGAAAATAACTGCCGCGTCATACTTCTATATCCAAGAGAAGACCCACTCATGTGTACCTGGACACTACCACCCCGTGTGAAGACAATAACCGCCGCGTCATACTTCTATATCCAAGAGAAGATCCACTCCTGTGTACCTGGACACTACCACCCCGTGTGACGACAATAACCGCCTCGTCATACTTCTATATCCAAGAGAAGATCCACTCATGTGTACCTGGACACTACCACCCCGTGTGACGACAATAACCGCCGCGTCATACTTCTATATCCAAGAGAAGATCCACTCCTGTGTACCTGGACACTACCACCCCGTGTGACGACAATAACCGCCGCGTCATACTTCTATATCCAAGAGAAGATCCACTCCTGTGTACCTGGACACTACCACCCCGTGTGACGACAATAACTGCCGCGTCATACTTCTATATCCAAGAGAAGATCCACTCCTGTATACCTGGACACTACCACCCCGTGTGACGACAATAACCGCCGCGCCATACATCTATATCCAAGAGAAGATCCACTCCTTTGTACCAGGACACTACCACCCCGTGTGACGACAATAACTGCCGCGTCATACTTCTATATCCAAGAGAAGATCCACTCATGTGAACCTGGACACTACCACCCCGTGTGACGACAATAACTGCCGCGTCATACTTCTATATCCAAGAGCAGATCCACTCATGTGTACCTAGACACTACCAACCCGTGTGACGACAATAACCGCCGCGTCATACTTCTATATCCAAGAGCAGATCCACTCATGTGTACCTAGACACTACCAACCCGTGTGACGACAATAACCGCCGCGTCATACTTCTATATCCAAGAGCAGATCCACTACTGTGTACCTGGACACTACCACACCATGTGACGACTATAACCGCCGCGTCATACTTCTATATCCAAGAGCAGATCCACTCATGTGTACCTGGACACTACCACCCCGTGTGACGACAATAACCGCCGCGTCATACTTCTATATCCAAGAGAAGATCCACTCATGTGTACCTGGACACTACCACCCCGTGTGACGACAATAACTGCCGCGTCATACTTCTATATCCAAGAGCAGATCCACTCCTATGAACCAGGACACTACCACCACGTGTGACGACAATAACCGCCACGTCATACTTCTATATCTAAGAGAAGATCCACTCCTGTGTACCTTGACACTACCACCCCGTGTGACGACAATAACAGCCACGTCATACTTCTGTATCCAAGAGAAGATCCACTCATGTGTACCTGGACACTACCACCCCGTGTGACGACAATAACTGCCGCGTCATACTTCTATATCCAAGAGAAGATCCACTCATGTGTACCTGGACACTACCACCCCGTGTGAAGACAATAACCGCCGCGTCATACTTCTATATCCAAGAGAAGATCCACTCCTGTGTACCTGGACACTACCACCCCGTGTGACGACAATAACCGCCTCGTCATACTTCTATATCCAAGAGAAGATCCACTCATGTGTACCTGGACACTACCACCCCGTGTGACGACAATAAACGCCGCGTCATACTTCTATATCCAAGAGAAGATCCACTCCTGTGTACCTGGACACTACCACCCCGTGTGACGACAATAACCGCCGCGTCATACTTCTATATCCAAGAGAAGATCCACTCCTGTGTACCTGGACACTACCACCCCGTGTGACGACAATAACTGCCGCGTCATACTTCTATATCCAAGAGAAGATCCACTCCTGTATACCTGGACACTACCACCCCATGTGACGACAATAACCGCCGCGCCATACTTCTATATCCAAGAGAAGATCCACTCCTTTGTACCTGGACAATACCACTCCGTGTGACGACAATAACTGCCGCGTCATACTTCTATATCCAAGAGAAGATCCACTCATGTGAACCTGGACACTACCACCCCGTGTGACGACAATAACTGCCGCGTCATACTTCTATATACAAGAGCAGATCCACTCATGTGTACCTAGACACTACCAACCCGTGTGACGACAATAACCGCCGCGTCATACTTCTATATCCAAGAGCAGATCCACTCATGTGTACCTAGACACTACCAACCCGTGTGACGACAATAATCGCCGTGTCATACTTCTATATCCAAGAGCAGATCCACTACTGTGTACCTGGACACTACCACACCATGTGACGACTATAACCGCCGCATCATACTTCTATATCCAAGAGCAGATCCACTCATGTGTACCTGGACACTACCACCCCGTGTGACGACATTAACCGCCGCGTCATACTTCTATATCCAAGAGAAGATCCACTCATGTGTACCTGGACACTATCACCCCGTGTGACGACAATAACTGCCGCGTCATACTTTTATATCCAAGAGAAGATCCAGTCATGTGTACCTTGACACTATCACCCCGTGTGACGACAATAACTGCCGCGTCATACTTTTATATCTAACAGAAGATCCACTCCTGTGTACCTTGACACTACCACCCCGTGTGACGACAATAACTGCCGCGTCATACTTCTATATCGAAGTGAAGATCCACACATGTGTACCTGGACACTATCACCCCGTGTGACGACAATAACCGCCACGTCATACTTCTATATCCAAGAGAATATCCACTCATGTGAACCTGGACACTACCACCCCGTGTGACGACATTAACTGCCGCGTCATACTTTTATATCCAAGAGCAGATCCACTCATGTGTACCTAGACACTACCAACCCGTGTGACGACAATAACCGCCGCGTCATACTTCTATATCCAAGAGCAGATCCACTCATGTGTACCTAGACACTACCAACCCGTGTGACGACAATAACCGCCGCGTCATACTTCTATATCCAAGAGCAGATCCACTACTGTGTACCTGGACACTACCACACCATGTGACGACTATAACCGCCGCGTCATACTTCTATATCCAAGAGCAAATCCACTCATGTGTACCTGGACACTACCACCCAGTGTGACGACAATAACCGCCGCGTCATACTTCTATATCCAAGAGAAGATCCACTCATGTGTACCTGGACACTACCACCCCGTGTGACGACAATAACTGCCGCGTCATACTTCTATATCAAAGAGTAGATCCACTCCTGTGTACCTGGACACTACCACCCCGTGTGACAACAATAACCGCCACGTCATACTTCTATATCCAAGAGCAGATCCACTCCTGTGTACCTTGACACTATCACCCCGTGTGACGACAATAACTGCCGCGTCATACTTTTATATCTAAGAGAAGATCCACTCCTGTGTACCTTGACACTACCACCCCGTGTGACGACAATAACCGCCGTGTCATACTTCTATATCCAAGAGAAGATCCAGTCATGTGTACCTGGACACTTCCACCCCGTGTGACGACAATAACCGCCGCGTCACACTTCTATATCCAAGAGTAGATCCACTCATGTGTACCTTGACACTACCACCCCGTGTGACGACAATAACTGCCGCGTCATACTTTTATATCTAAGAGAAGATCCACTCCTGTGAACCTTGACACTACCACCCCGAGTGACGACAAAAACTGCCGCGTCATACTTTTATATCCAAGAGAAGATCCACTCATGTGTACCTTGACACTATCACCCCGTGTGACGACAATAACTGCCGCGATATACTTTTATATCTAAGAGAAGATCCACTCCTGTGTACCTTGACACTATCACCCCGTGTGACGACAATAACTGCCGCGTCATAATTTTATATCCAAGAGAAGATCCAGTCATGTGTACCTTGACACTATCACCCAGTGTGACGACAATAACTGCCGCGTCATACTTTTATATCTAAGAAAAGATCCACTCCTGTGTACCTTGACACTACCACCCCGTGTGACGACAATAACTGCCGCGTCATACTTCTATATCGAAGTGAAGATCCACACATGTGTACCTGGACACTACCACCCCGTGTGACGACAATAACCGCCACGTCATACTTCTATATCCAAGAGAAGATCCACTCTTGTGTACCTGTACACTACCACCCCGTATGACGACAATAACCGCCACGTCATACTTCTATATCCAAGAGAAGATCCACTAATGTGTACCTTGACACTACCACCCCGTGTGACGACAATAACTGCCGCGTCATACTTCTATATCCAAGAGCAGATCCACTCATGTGTACCTGGACACTACTACCCCGTTTGACGACAATAACTGCCGCGTCATACTTCTATATCCAAAAGAAGATCCACTCCTGTGTACCTGGACACTACCAACCCGTGTGACGACAATAACCGCCGCGTCATACTTCCATATCCAAGAGAAGATCCACTCATGTGTACCTGGACACTACCACCCCGTGTGACGACAATAACCGCCGCGTCATACTTCCATATCCAAGAGAATATCCACTCCTGTGTACCTTGACACTACCACCCCGTGTGACGACAATAACTGCCGCGTCATACTTCTATATCCAAGAGAAGATCCACTCCTGTGTACCTTGTCACTACCACCCCGTGTGACGACAATAACTGCCGCGTCATACTTCTATATCCAAGAGAAGATCCACTCATGTGTACCTGGACACTACCTCCACGTGTGACGACAATAACCGCCGCGTCATACTTCTATATCCAAGAGAAGATCCACTCATGTGTACCTGAACACTACCAACCCGTGTGACGACAATAACCGCCGCGTCATACTTATATATCCAAGAGAAGATCCACTCATGTGTACCTTGACACTACCACCCCGTGTGACGACAATAACCGCCAAGTCATACTTCTATATCCAAGAGAAGATCCACTCATGTGTACCTGGACACTACCTCCCCGTGTGACGACAATAACCGCCGCGTCATACTTCTATATCCAAGAGAAGATCCACTCATGTGTACCTGAACACTACCAACCCGTGTGACGACAATAACCGCCGCGTCATACTTATATATCCAAGAGAAGATCCACTCATGTGTACCTGGACACTACCACCCCGTGTGACGACAATAACTGCCACGTCATACTTCTATATCCAAGAGAAGATCCACTCCTGTGTACCTTGACACTACCACCCCGTGTGACGACAATAACTGCCGCGTCATACTTCTATATCCAAGAGAAGATCCACTCCTGTGTACCTGGACACTACCACCCCGTGTGACGACAATAACTGCCGCGTCATACTTCTATATCCAAGAGAATATCCACTCATGTGTACCTGGACACTACCACCCCGTGTGACGACAATAATTGCCGCGTCATACTTTTATATCCAAGAGAAGATCCACTCATGTGTACCTTGACACTATCACCCCGTGTGACGACAATAACTGCCGCGTCATACTTTTATATCTAAGAGAAGATCCACTCCTGTGTACCTTGACACTATCACCCCGTGTGACGACAATAACTGCCGCGTCATACTTTTATATCCAAGAGAAGATCCAGTCATGTGTACCTTGACACTATCACCCCGTGTGACGACAATAACTGCCGCGTCATACTTTTATATCTAAGAGAAGATCCACTCCTGTGTACCTTGACACTACCACCCCGTGTGACGACAATAACTGCCGCGTCATACTTCTATATCGAAGTGAAGATCCACACATGTGTACCTGGACACTACCACCCCGTGTGACGACAATAACCGCCACGTCATACTTCTATATCCAAGAGAAGATCCACTCATGTGTACCTGGACACTACCACCCCGTATGACGACAATAACCGCCACGTCATACTTCTATATCCAGGAGAAGATCCACTCATGTGTACCTTGACACTATCACCCCGTGTGACGACAATAACTGCCGCGTCATACTTCTATATCCAAGAGAAGATCCACTCATGTGTACCTGGACACTACCACCCCGTGTGAAGACAATAACCGCCGCGTCATACTTCTATATCCAAGAGAAGATCCACTCCTGTGTACCTGGACACTACCACCCCGTGTGACGACAATAACCGCCTCGTCATACTTCTATATCCAAGAGAAGATCCACTCATGTGTACCTGGACACTACCACCCCGTGTGACGACAATAAACGCCGCGTCATACTTCTATATCCAAGAGAAGATCCACTCCTGTGTACCTGGACACTACCACCCCGTGTGACGACAATAACCGCCGCGTCATACTTCTATATCCAAGAGAAGATCCACTCCTGTGTACCTGGGCACTACCACCCCGTGTGACGACAATAACTGCTGCGTCATACTTCTATATCCAAGAGAAGATCCACTCCTGTATACCTGGACACTACCACCCCATGTGACGACAATAACCGCCGCGCCATACTTCTATATCCAAGAGAAGATCCACTCCTTTGTACCTGGACAATACCACTCCGTGTGACGACAATAACTGCCGCGTCATACTTCTATATCCAAGAGAAGATCCACTCATGTGAACCTGGACACTACCACCCCGTGTGACGACAATAACTGCCGCGTCATACTTCTATATACAAGAGCAGATCCACTCATGTGTACCTAGACACTACCAACCCGTGTGACGACAATAACCGCCGCGTCATACTTCTATATCCAAGAGCAGATCCACTCATGTGTACCTAGACACTACCAACCCGTGTGACGACAATAACCGCCGTGTCATACTTCTATATCCAAGAGCAGATCCACTACTGTGTACCTGGACACTACCACACCATGTGACGACTATAACCGCCGCATCATACTTCTATATCCAAGAGCAGATCCACTCATGTGTACCTGGACACTACCACCCCGTGTGACGACAATAACCGCCGCGTCATACTTCTATATCCAAGAGAAGATCCACTCATGTGTACCTGGACACTATCACCCCGTGTGACGACAATAACTGCCGCGTCATACTTTTATATCCAAGAGAAGATCCAGTCATGTGTACCTTGACACTATCACCCCGTGTGACGACAATAACTGCCGCGTCATACTTTTATATCTAACAGAAGATCCACTCCTGTGTACCTTGACACTACCACCCCGTGTGACGACAATAACTGCCGCGTCATACTTCTATATCGAAGTGAAGATCCACACATGTGTACCTGGACACTATCACCCCGTGTGACGACAATAACCGCCACGTCATACTTCTATATCCAAGAGAATATCCACTCATGTGAACCTGGACACTACCACCCCGTGTGACGACATTAACTGCCGCGTCATACTTTTATATCCAAGAGCAGATCCACTCATGTGTACCTAGACACTACCAACCCGTGTGACGACAATAACCGCCGCGTCATACTTCTATATCCAAGAGCAGATCCACTCATGTGTACCTAGACACTACCAACCCGTGTGACGACAATAACCGCCGCGTCATACTTCTATATCCAAGAGCAGATCCACTACTGTGTACCTGGACACTACCACACCATGTGACGACTATAACCGCCGCGTCATACTTCTATATCCAAGAGCAGATCCACTCATGTGTACCTGGACACTACCACCCAGTGTGACGACAATAACCGCCGCGTCATACTTCTATATCCAAGAGAAGATCCACTCATGTGTACCTGGACACTACCACCCCGTGTGACGACAATAACTGCCGCGTCATACTTCTATATCCAAGAGTAGATCCACTCCTGTGTACCTGAACACTACCACCCCGTGTGACGACAATAACCGCCACGTCATACTTCTATATCCAAGAGCAGATCCACTCCTGTGTACCTTGACACTATCACCCCGTGTGACGACAATAACTGCCGCGTCATACTTTTATATCTAAGAGAAGATCCACTCCTGTGTACCTTGACACTACCACCCCGTGTGACGACAATAACCGCCGTGTCATACTTCTATATCCAAGAGAAGATCCAGTCATGTGTACCTGGACACTTCCACCCCGTGTGACGACAATAACCGCCGCGTCACACTTCTATATCCAAGAGTAGATCCACTCATGTGTACCTTGACACTACCACCCCGTGTGACGACAATAACTGCCGCGTCATACTTTTATATCTAAGAGAAGATCCACTCCTGTGAACCTTGACACTACCACCCCGAGTGACGACAATAACTGCCGCGTCATACTTTTATATCCAAGAGAAGATCCACTCATGTGTACCTTGACACTATCACCCCGTGTGACGACAATAACTGCCGCGATATACTTTTATATCTAAGAGAAGATCCACTCCTGTGTACCTTGACACTATCACCCCGTGTGACGACAATAACTGCCGCGTCATAATTTTATATCCAAGAGAAGATCCAGTCATGTGTACCTTGACACTATCACCCAGTGTGACGACAATAACTGCCGCGTCATACTTTTATATCTAAGAAAAGATCCACTCCTGTGTACCTTGACACTACCACCCCGTGTGACGACAATAACTGCCGCGTCATACTTCTATATCGAAGTGAAGATCCACACATGTGTACCTGGACACTACCACCCCGTGTGACGACAATAACCGCCGCGTCACACTTCTATATCCAAGAATAGATCCACTCATGTGTACCTTGACACTACCACCCCGTGTGACGACAATAACTGCCGCGTCATACTTTTATATCTAAGAGAAGATCCACTCCTGTGAACCTTGACACTACCACCCCGAGTGACGACAATAACTGCCGCGTCATACTTTTATATCCAAGAGAAGATCCACTCATGTGTACCTTGACACTATCACCCCGTGTGACGACAATAACTGCCGCGATATACTTTTATATCTAAGAGAAGATCCACTCCTGTGTACCTTGACACTATCACCCCGTGTGACGACAATAACTGCCGCGTCATAATTTTATATCCAAGAGAAGATCCAGTCATGTGTACCTTGACACTATCACCCAGTGTGACGACAATAACTGCCGCGTCATACTTTTATATCTAAGAAAAGATCCACTCCTGTGTACCTTGACACTACCACCCCGTGTGACGACAATAACTGCCGCGTCATACTTCTATATCGAAGTGAAGATCCACACATGTGTACCTGGACACTACCACCCCGTGTGACGACAATAACCGCCACGTCATACTTCTATATCCAAGAGAAGATCCACTCTTGTGTACCTGTACACTACCACCCCGTATGACGACAATAACCGCCACGTCATACTTCTATATCCAAGAGAAGATCCACTAATGTGTACCTTGACACTACCACCCCGTGTGACGACAATAACTGCCGCGTCATACTTCTATATCCAAGAGCAGATCCACTCATGTGTACCTGGACACTACTACCCCGTTTGACGACAATAACTGCCGCGTCATACTTCTATGTCCAAAAGAAGATCCACTCCTGTGTACCTGGACACTACCAACCCGTGTGACGACAATAACCGCCGCGTCATACTTCCATATCCAAGAGAAGATCCACTCATGTGTACCTGGACACTACCACCCCGTGTGACGACAATAACCGTCGCGTCATACTTCCATATCCAAGAGAATATCCACTCCTGTGTACCTTGACACTACCACCCCGTGTGACGACAATAACTGCCGCGTCTTACTTCTATATCCAAGAGAAGATCCACTCCTGTGTACCTTGTCACTACCACCCCGTGTGACGACAATAACTGCCGCGTCATACTTCTATATCCAAGAGAAGATCCACTCATGTGTACCTGGACACTACCTCCACGTGTGACGACAATAACCGCCGCGTCATACTTCTATATCCAAGAGAAGATCCACTCATGTGTACCTGAACACTACCAACCCGTGTGACGACAATAACCGCCGCGTCATACTTATATATCCAAGAGAAGATCCACTCATGTGTACCTTGACACTACCACCCCGTGTGACGACAATAACCGCCAAGTCATACTTCTATATCCAAGAGAAGATCCACTCATGTGTACCTGGACACTACCTCCCCGTGTGACGACAATAACCGCCGCGTCATACTTCTATATCCAAGAGAAGATCCACTCATGTGTACCTGAACACTACCAACCCGTGTGACGACAATAACCGCCGCGTCATACTTATATATCCAAGAGAAGATCCACTCATGTGTACCTGGACACTACCACCCCGTGTGACGACAATAACTGCCACGTCATACTTCTATATCCAAGAGAAGATCCACTCCTGTGTACCTTGACACTACCACCCCGTGTGACGACAATAACTGCCGCGTCATACTTCTATATCCAAGAGAAGATCCACTCCTGTGTACCTGGACACTACCACCCCGTGTGACGACAATAACTGCCGCGTCATACTTCTATATCCAAGAGAATATCCACTCATGTGTACCTGGACACTACCACCCCGTGTGACGACAATAATTGCCGCGTCATACTTTTATATCCAAGAGAAGATCCACTCATGTGTACCTTGACACTATCACCCCGTGTGACGACAATAACTGCCGCGTCATACTTTTATATCTAAGAGAAGATCCACTCCTGTGTACCTTGACACTATCACCCCGTGTGACGACAATAACTGCCGCGTCATACTTTTATATCCAAGAGAAGATCCAGTCATGTGTACCTTGACACTATCACCCCGTGTGACGACAATAACTGCCGCGTCATACTTTTATATCTAAGAGAAGATCCACTCCTGTGTACCTTGACACTACCACCCCGTGTGACGACAATAACTGCCGCGTCATACTTCTATATCGAAGTGAAGATCCACACATGTGTACCTGGACACTACCACCCCGTGTGACGACAATAACCGCCACGTCATACTTCTATATCCAAGAGAAGATCCACTCATGTGTACCTGGACACTACCAACCCGTATGACGACAATAACCGCCACGTCATACTTCTATATCCAAGAGAAGATCCACTCATGTGTACCTTGACACTATCACCCCGTGTGACGACAATAACTGCCGCGTCATACTTCTATATCCAATAGCAGATCCACTCATGTGTACCTGGACACTACCACCCCGTTTGACGACAATAACTGCCGCGTCATACTTCTATATCCAAAAGAAGATCCACTCCTGTGTACCTGGACACTACCAACCCGTGTGACGACAATAACCGCCGCGTCATACTTCCATATCCAAGAGAAGATCCACTCATGTGTACCTGGACACTACCACCCCGTGTGACGACAATAACCGCCGCGTTATACTTCCATATCCAAGAGAATATCCACTCCTGTGTACCTTGACACTACCACCCCGTGTGACGACAATAACTGCCGCGTCATACTTCTATATCCAAGAGAAGATCCACTCCTGTGTACCTTGTCACTACCACCCCGTGTGACGACAATAACTGCCGCGTCATACTTCTATATCCAAGAGAAGATCCACTCATGTGTACCTGGACACTACCTCCCCGTGTGACGACAATAACCGCCGCGTCATACTTCTATATCCAAGAGAAGATCCACTCATGTGTACCTGAACACTACCAACCCGTGTGACGACAATAACCGCCGCGTCATACTTATATATCCAAGAGAAGATCCACTCATGTGTACCTTGACACTACCACCCCGTGTGACGACAATAACCGCCAAGTCATACTTCTATATCCAAGAGAAGATCCACTCATGTGTACCTGAACACTACCACCCCGTGTGGCGACAATAACTGCCGCGTCATACTTCTATATCCAAGAGAAGATCCACTCCTGTGTACCTTGACACTACCACCCCGTGTGACGACAATAACTGCCGCGTCATACTTCTATATCCAAGAGAAGATCCACTCCTGTGTACCTGGACACTACCACCCCGTGTGACGACAATAACTGCCGCGTCATACTTCTATATCCAAGAGAAGATCCACTCATGTGTATATGGACACTAACACCCCGTGTGACGACAATAACCGCCAAGAGAAGATCCACTACCATTTTAAAACCGAATAAAGACCCTAACGACCCTAAATCCCACCGTCCCATTAGCCTCACCTCTCACCCTAGTAAGCTTATGGAATTCATGGTTAAAGTCCGCCTAGAACACTTTTTAGAATCAAATAACTTAATAAATAAATTTCAATCAAGTTTCAGAAAGGGACGTAGTTCCCAAGATCAAATAGCAAGACTTCAACATGATATTATTTTTGCCAAAAACATTGGCCATTCAGTTTTAGCCATTTTTCTTGATTTACAGGCAGCATTTGATCTTGCCTGGAATATAGGAATCCTTTCTAAATTATTTGACCTCGGTATTAGAGGTAATTGTTTTTTCTTCATCAAGGCATTTCTTCAGGACAGGCAAATTACTGTAAAAGTTGGTGACTCCCTTTCGGATGAGGAGACTCTCGAGAGGGGCACTCCTCAAGGATCTATAATCTCCCCCCTTCTTTTTAATGTACTTATAAATGATTTGCCAGATATAATAAAAGAATCAGGAATGGTAATTAGCCAATTTGCAGACGATAGCAGCACTTGGATTAAGGGGAAAAATCTTGATAAACTACAAATTAAAGCCCAAAAAGGGCTTAATTTAATTTGGGATTGGGCTAATAAATGGGGTTTTAAACTTTCTCCTAATAAAACAGTAGTTATGATTTTTGGTAACTCTTCCAGGGTTTCTTTAGATTTACGTTTAGGAGATACCAAAATTATATTCAATAAAAGTGTTACATTTTTAGGTCTCATCTGGGACCGTCGATTAACTTTTAATACACATATAAATAATCTTATAGCCAAATGTGAAAAAGATCTAAATTTGTTACGTATGCTACAAGGAACAGATTTTGGCTCGGATAGAAGATCACTTATTATTTTATATAAAACCCTGATAAGATCTAAAATTGACTATGGATCCCACGTTTATTCATGTGCTGCACCGTCACTTCTTCAACAATTAGATATAATCCAAAATAAGGCATTAATTAGGATAGCACTGGGAGCGCTGAATTTAACACCTAAACATTTACTAGAACACGAGTCTGGAGTTCTCCCACTACATTTACATAGAGAGGAGCAGATGCTGCGTTTCTGGGCCAGGACCCAAACGAGAAAATTATTTAATCCTGTTAATGAGATCTTTAAAACAACACACTGCAAAAAACCGTTTGGCACAACAATACTTAATTTAACGCAGGATTTTAAAATAGACAATATAAATATAGCGGACTTTAATCCTAGAGATATTCCACCTTGGACTCTAGCCCTACCAAAAGTTGATATCTCCATTACAAACATTATTAAAAAACAAGACAACCCTTTACTTATTAAACAAGTTTTTAATGAACATATTGACAATAAATATAGTTCCTATATAAACATTTACACTGACGGATCTAAGGATCCTGTCACAGAGCGTGTGGCATCTGCCTTCGTTATCCCCTCGAAAAATATTATTAAAATAAATAGAATTTCTGATGGACTCTCTATTTTTACTGCAGAGCTGATCGCAATAATCAAGTCCCTTAAATGGATCATCCAAAATAAACCTCCCAAATCAGTTATCTTCTCGGATTCCCTCTCTAGCCTTACTTCAATTAAAGATAGGACAAGTAAGTCTAGACCAGACCTTATTTCTAACATTTTAATTCTACTCAATGAATGTAATATCCTAAATCTCATAGTTAACTTGGAATGGTGTCCAGCCCACGTAAATATCGCAGGCAATGAAAAGGCCGACCTTGCCTGTAAGGCAGGGCTGGATCACCCTGCTATCGATAAGGATATTCCCTTCGGACCTTCAGAAGTTTATTCTGGCATTCGTAAAAAAATAAAGAAAAAATTAAACACTTATTTAACCAATCAAGCCAATAAATTTAATACGTTTACTAGACTTAGTTGTAATTTCAGAAATCATGCCTTATTCTCTGATAATAAAATCCTCAATAAAGCCATAACACGACTCAGAATGGGATACTTATTACCATCGAGTTTAGGAAGTCATATCATTAAAGATCTTGATAAAAAATGTACTTCCTGTTGTGTCCCATACACCACTGAACATTTTTTACTTGAATGCAGTCAGCTCGATATAAAAAGGGAAGAGTTAAAGTTGAAATTACAACAAAGCGCTATACCTTTTAAACTAAATAATCTACTCGACCCACAGAAAAAATATAGGCAATTGACTTTCAGCGCCCTTAGTGATTATGTTAAGGCCACCCATTTCGAAAAACTTATTTACGCATTTATGACTATAGTGTCCATACTTTCATATATATGCACGTTGTAATTGCAATATCCTGTGTATAATCATCATCAGAAAAAGACAGTTATTCTGCTTGTGATTAAATATATACAACCCAACCCCCCTAATATAAGTGGCCGAATTACAATTGAAGACTTGATACAGATAGGATATGGGACTGATCCGGTGAACGCGTTGGGGCGATTTTTGAGTCTGATGACAACGCAGGCACAACGGTCCAGGACCAATCAAATACTCTTATATATATAATGCGCCACGACTAAGTGAGTGTGGGGACTGCCCTACCTCACGGCGCCAAGGAAGTGATTATTATACATGTTTAGTTGACTATTGATAGGATTTAAATGACATGGTACCTATCCTAATAGTAATATAAGAGCATAAACCTTTAGATTTAGACTAAAACTATAATGTTGAACGGCCCAGTGGATTAGCTTGTATGTTTTGTCTGCTGGGCTCGAAATCACTGCTGGTTTGATTTAAATTCGTTCATTCAGTATAATTGTACCAAATTGTAAACCCTTTCTATTAGTAACAACATAATATATAAACTTCGTATGAATAACATAGTCTACTTATATAGTAGACTAAATTTGGGTCATACTCAGTTCTGACTGCCACCTGGTTAGACGGTCGTTGTACTGGCTCCCTGGGTGGTAGTCAACACAGAGACGTACGTTATTCTTCATATGATTATTATAAACTACTTAATTAATACAGTTATGATATGGGACTGATCCGGTGGACGCGTTGGGGCGATTTTTGAGTCAGATGACAACGCAGGCACAACGGTCCAGGACCAATCACATACTTTTATATATATAATGTCTAGTTGACCTTTGATAGGAATTACCTGACATGTTTTTACAGACAGAATCTACTTATGTTCATATACAATAACCTTCAGTATTTAGATACATTACTCAATTTGTGATTTATCCCTTGTATGTACAAATTATGTTTCGCTCCAATATCTCACATAATGTCTATGTATTCCTTTGACCGCTGCCCTCCCCAGTGTGACCTCCTCGTGGTTTTGTGTGGACGAGCAACCCTCCTCAGACCAAGGTCTCTCTCATAGAGAGAGGACATGAATGCTGAGGAGTAGTGCTCGACAAACTGCATTGGGTATTTTTATTATGTTTTATTATTTTTAATAAATATGATATATTTTATTGAGAAACATTAATTATACAACGTGAGCAACGATCAGACATAACATGGACAATGTATATATGTAAATAACACACCGAATATTTTTAAACTTCTAGAGATGTGTGATATATTTTATTATAATAGCTCGCTCGCCACAATTCCGACTTTGGTTCATTTTACAAAGCGGACATCAAAATTCATTGTTTGGTGACAATTGTTGACAGCAATTTAATAAGTAATATACCTGCGAAGCTCATTGGTGTCCCTGGCCTAATATAATAGAAACAACTATAGTAAATATACATACAGTAATCCGCCATAGACAATACTTACGTCTGCTTAGCTCTTGCCGCCTAGTAACGAATACGAATGAATAAATAAATCCCCTATGTATAAGATAATTATGAAATATAGAATGTATAACCAACATATGAAAAGCACGCCAAAATGCCTAGTGCGACAAGGCGTGCCAAAACAAAAACTTAAGATAGATATTTGTGTGTTTATATGGCCTAAACGAGATGGCCGAGTTAGTAAGGCAATTTAATTCTAGTGCTATGAACATTATTAATTTGTGCGTTAGGAACATTCTACAAAATGAGACGTCTAGTGAAGTGTTGGAGGCGGGTTTCAACCGACTGACGGCTTTACAGCGTAATGCCAGACGCATGGCCACAGCGCATGTAGAATTGGAGGCACTGTCTGATATCATCATGCAAATGCTTCATGATATTGAAGATCAAAAAAGGTAAGATTGGGCAGTCATTTAAAATTCAGCCCACTCATAATATCTATAAATGGAACGGGTCATAGTTACGGATGCCTCTAAGTCTTAACTGGTCAGACCCCAGCTAGAGTATTGCTCCACAATCTGGTCACCCCATACAACTACATGTATTCATAATTTTGATAGAGCGTCATCAAAAAAACTGAGGAATGAATCGGTGACCAGAAATAAGACGTATCAATACATTCTGGTAGGTTATCAACTCTGTCTTTATCCTTGATGATCAACCAAGTTTACTGTTAAAATTAAGGTACCTACAGTTTGATAATTTTAAAACCCTGAATATTTCATGCAAATTGATTCAATTATGCATTTTTTAAAATCAAAGTCTTAAAAATTATTGTCTTTTTACTCTGCCAAAGATGTTTATGTTACTATAGAGCCTAAGGATAAAATGCGAGTAACACAAGTTTTATCACCTACTGAAAATACAATAAAAACTCAACATCTCGGCAACGGAAAATTATGAATTGACCAACGCGGATGTCTACAAAGACGAGCAGCTGGGTCAACATTGTGATATAGTGAGCTTCGGGGGGTCTTAAAGTAAGATATTATATTGCACCCATGGCTGATCATAACATGTACATGAAAAACTAGGTGACCAACATTCATTCACGGCTTAATTACGTTGTTTGTGTAGAGGCCTGGGTTTGACCATTTCCTCTGAAAGTTCATGACTGATGCGCATGAAAGTTAATTAATCCAATCAAGTATATATTTAGTAACAGTAGGACCATAACCTTTAGTTAAGTAGAGGTTTGTCCGTTAAAACAACCAAATGACCGGGGGAACTTTGGGAGAATTATATAAATACCCTGTATCAGCATTTTGGAAAGTAAGTTAAATATTTTGTTTACTCCAAAAAGAGGAGATTTGTACGATCGACCCCAAATTTTGCGTCCTAGAACCAGTTTCAGAGGTTAGAGTTCATGGTCGAGGGTACACGTGACAGTTCAAAGGTGGGACATAGTCACGCTATATAATATACGAGATTGCCTTCATTCGGCAGATCCTTACATATTTACGGTGCAGATTCTTATAGACTGGTCAGAGATACTTACAGATTGATAGATATTAATTCAGATTCATTTTGACGGCTAAGCTCGCACTTTTGAAAGTTAGAACTGCTTACGAATTGTAACTTGTACATTTAATCAAAGTTGAATATTTACTCTGGTTTTTCAACTGTGTATAGTTTTATTGTGAAATATAATTAGATAGTAGTTTAATAAAATACATATTAAAGACTATTCTTGAGTCTGATATTTTCACGTCGCTATATTACATTAAAACTTCTGGTGCCTGCAACCAGGATTAATCGACGCTATACTACATATAAAACTTCTGGTGCCTAGCAACCTAGGATCCGACCCAGTCAAGTCGCGGGAACAACACGAAGTACTGACGAAACACAACGCAAACGGACAAAACGGTGAGTGCTATTTTTACGTATTCTCTGTACGATTACAAACTTATAAGATAAGGATCTCATTTTAGACCTAACTTCAAAATGTTCTATATAATATTATTTAATATTATTTTTTGAAAAACAAAAAAATAAATAAAAACAAAAAATGTCTAAGCAGAAATAGGACACGTTCTTAACCATATGGCATATCAGATAACTATGTTAAATGAAAATATGGAATCAAAAACGAACAATAGAGAAATTTTAAGGGCCGACGACTCTATTAAAATTAGGGTTATGATAGATAGACCTAGACGGTTTGAGCACGCTGTAAGAGTAGCAGTTGAGGAACAAAACGTGAGGAAACGATTCGCACTAAGAACCATTAATACACCTAAATTTACACGTAGACCCGACCGACAAGATGGGCACGAACCCATGCAAAATAACCATTTTAGACCACGCCGCGCTTGTTTCAAGTGCGTTTCAAAGAACCATCTCTCGAAATACTGCAATACGCCTGATCATAATCGAGGCGATTATCACAAAAACTGGAAACCTAGGAAGAAAAAGTTATAATACGCTCGAGTCACAATGGTAGGTTAAATGACTTGAGTGAAAATAAAAAGAATACCTACATTTAGGATTTCGAAAATTTAGTAGTTTAAATTTCATGCATTATAAAAACAAGAAAAGCTAAATTTAGAGCTCACATTGACACGCGCGCTAATTGCTCGCTATTAAATGAAAAAATGTATCAATCATTAAAACATGTACCACGTTTAGAATTAAGGAAACTAGGTACCACTAAAAGCAAAAGAAATGTGATAAAACAAATTAATAAAGTTTTGCTTATACAAATTACTTGTTTGAAAAACACCAAAAACAATGACATGTTATACACATTGTTTTGATCGATTTACTTTTTATTAACTTATTTTAAAATGAAAAAAGGACTTGTTTGTAAACCACGAAAAATAGCATCCATGTTAGCTTAGATAATACAAATAACGGTTATGGTAGAGAGGATAGACTAGTTGAAATTCGTTTAGTCTGAAAACAAAAATGTAGAAAAGGGTAACTGTACCTTTAAAGAGTTCTTGACCATAATGGTTAACATGCCAAACAAGGTTTTGTAATTGACATAGTTATGTTTAATAGACACATTTCTCTGGTAATTATGGTCAAAAGGTCAAAAAGCTGATAGAAGCACTATCCTACGTATATTGAACTAAAGTAGATTATTTGACCTTAAGTAAGAAGTGGTTACTGTCGGTAATGAGTAGCCAGGGGCCTGTAATTAGTAAAGTATTTTCATATACGAAAAGTGTGTTTATTTGTCTATGTATTCACAGTACATTGGGTCATCGTAGGACATACAGAAAGGCAGAAAAAATAAACACGTGCAGTGTAGTTAGTTTCAAATAAACACTTGTAGTGTATTTAGTTTATATGGTGTAGGGTAAACATCATGGTTCAACATAATTATTATGTAAGTAGTGTATCGGATAATCAAACAAAATGGATATGCACTCTATTGAAAGAAACAATAGGCTAAAGGCTGAAAGCAGCCCAGTGGAAGGAGTTATAGGAGCAGTAGGAGAAATAGTAATGGTAGTGATAGTGGTAGGGTAGATAGTAGGTATTGTCGTCTGGACAAAGATAGGGTAGTCGTAGTAGTGATAGTGATAGTAGATAGTAGCAGTTGTAGTAGTAGTGGTAGTAGCGGTATATGTCGTTGATGTTGAGAGGTTGATACGGCCTGAGGGTATATCTCCTCTAAGACGACAATGTAGTTCTGAAGATTTGTGCCAGAACGGGGAGGATATGGAGTAGTTCTGAAGGTTTGTGCCAGAACGGAGGAGGATGTGGAAGTTAGCGTAGCGGGGCTCTAGGGGGAAAGGGTCACCGAGATAGATTAGCTTAGTGTAGGACTGTCAAGGTACGGTCCACCGAGAAATACCTGTCTAGGTATTTATATTGTGTGTTTGCGATATTGACTTTGAATTAATAGTCATCGTATGTCGTTTAGGTCCTCATTCAAATACACTGGCGACTGAGAAGTCGGGATATACGATATCGTATTGTACTGTGTTTAACGGTACTGCCTGTTTGGTAAGGCACTCGACAGAGTCATAGGCGATAGGTTAGGTTTTAGTGGAGAACTAGTGGAAGAGTACCTTAAGTTAGGTTAGGTGCTGTGTTTTACGGGAAGGTAAAACTAATTGAGCTATCTGGGTAGAAGCTATGCTACGTACTGTGTTTAACAGTATTGTTTTGCTTAGTGGTCGAGTTGGGTGGTCGAACACTCGAGTCGACCCATAAACACTCGAAATGAGCTATAGGCGAGAGGCTAGTTAATTTGAGAACTAGCGGAGACGAACCTTAAGATGGGTTAGGGACGGTGTTTTACGGCAACGTAAAACTAAGGGAGGAATCGAGATATACATCATGTATTGTATCGTGATTATCGGTACCGTCTGTATTAATTAGGCGTTCGATTGAGTTATATGGAGATACTAAGTTAGTAAATAACTAGTGGAGTAATGTATATTATGACTATGGTAGATAGTAAAATAGGTTATGATTATGGTAGATAGTAAATTAGGTGCCACGGGGATATATTAGGGGCAGCACAGGTTACGCGATGAAAAATAGCTAATTACTGATGTTAAAATCAATTTAAGTAGGGCAATAGGTAATACAACGCAATGCATATGATACGTAATGCATATGATACGCGTGTGACTATGGTTTTAAGTAGCGACAGTATTCATTAGGTTTATAAGGCCATGACGGCACACAGTAATACAGTAATGACATATGACATAGAATGGACAGACTACTATGTACTAGATATTGACCTAGTGACGGACAGTTCATTGACGGGACATTTCCTTTATAGTACATTAAGTGGTGTAGTAAATCCTATTGAAAAGGCCATTACTATAAATATGAGAGCATTTAAGTACTCTTCACTATTTTTCAATATATATATTATTAAGAGTTGATTATATTCTACTTAGGAACTGATATTCAAGCAGCCAGAAAGTATTGGAGCATTCACTTTTAGATAGTATGTCAATAATGAACACAACATCATTTGAGTATCAGAAAACAGGCAAAAAATTAATGAGGTATTGAAAATTCAGCGTTAAGTGCAGAATTTGTAAATACTAAAGGTTACTTTAATAGACATATAGGAAACATTGATAAGTTTTTATATTTGTTCACGAAAATGAGTCTAATCACAGATGAAATTAAAAGCAGTGACTCAAAGCTGCATGTATAATTACCTTCAATTAGAGATCAAATTGAATATACTCACAATAGGTCGTCTAAGTGCAAATATCATTTCAGCAAGTCAACACAAGAGGCTCTCTTAGGGATAAGTGCTCAACTTCCTGCAACTCTCTCATTGGCCATTGACCCATACGAAAACTTGTTTGATTACTACAAACACTTGAAATGCACAACTTATTTAGACGGCGAACAGATAATTGTAGTCACCAAAATTATGTTACTTCTTTCTATCAGAAACAGAGGCAGGTTACTGTAAAGATCCATTGATAAGGTCATGTAGTTTAAAAAGAGGCATCCAAAATACATACCAATCAACTTCTTGTCTAGTAAATAATATTTATTAAAAATACAGAGCGGTCGTCTAAATACTGCGAACTGTATGCATCATCAATGGATTTGCCCAAAGCTATATATGTCGCTAAAACGACATACTTTTTAATGACCAACGAAGAACTGACCTTTCATATAAACTGTAAAAATAAACCACCAACAACCTTAAAAATTAATCCACCATATGGTTACTTTAATGTAGATCCGGCATGTACCGCCACGTCTGAACGTTTGACACTTGTAGGCGCGTACGAAAACCAATCAAATTATACTGTCACTCCAACACTGGTTTTCTTAAAGGAGCTAGATTTCACGGCTATAAACATTAAACTTAACGTTATGGTAAATTCGTCGGAAAAGGCGATTATAGTACCTAAGAGTTTAAGTGCTCTTGGCGAATTCCCAATATCAGAACTTAAAAGTAAATTAGGGGATATTCAAGAGATTGAAGATATGCCAAATGATGAGAAATACTCAAATTGGGATTATGTAAAACTTGTTTTGGCAATAGTGGGTTTTCTAATATTTTTAATTATTATTAAATACTTAGCCAAACATTATAAAAAATGGTTACTCTCTAAAATTAGAAAATTGTCGTATAGGGGGCGTATGAATGTCATTCGAATGCAGAGTCCAGACCCATGTGAAGAAGACGTACATTGCGATATTCCAGAGATGCCTGGCGAAGCGGCGTCATTATCCGAGTCTCAGAGTCGAGCGGACAAACACCTGACTCTGTCAAATGGGAATAGGGACAAGCCAATGGTTTTGAGACCGCTGTATCGTGGATTTGACGTACAGCAGGGGACTACCGACAACTGAGGTTCTCCTCGAACGAAACAGAAGCAGTATGTAAATATATGTTCAAGTGTTCAAGTGTGTTTAATTATAAAACCAAGTCCTCTCATTTCTCTTAAAGGTTTGATTGGTGAAGAGATTACGCGTAAACTTAAGATGCTGAAAAGACCTTGGGTGGCGCTCAACGTGACTTAAGGCAGAAGAAAGTTAAGCTAAGAACACACTTGAGACATTTTGTAACCTTGTAAATAGACAATGTATTCAGAGTAATGAACTTGTAGTTTCATTTTACGGAGAAGGGGAAATAACCAGTGCAGACAGCAGACACAATCATAAACACCACGGGTGTGCTTAATGTTATTAAAAGCAGTAAGGAGACAACTTCAAGTAATCAAAATCGGATATTACTTGACGAGGCATATGTGTACCAAATATATACTGGTACACTGGCGAACCAACGCGATGTCATACCAACGTGATGTCATACCAACGTGATGTCATACCAACATGATGTCATACTTACGAGATGTCACACCAACGAGATGTCATACCAACGTGATGTCATACCAACATGATGTCATGCCAACCATATGTCAGATGTCATACCAACGGGATATCATTAACTAAAACAGTGATGAAATATACATAACAATTAACACTGAACAATTGTGGACTACAACATTAATTATTGCAATCAGTATAGACTCTAAACATATGAACAATTTGGACTAACTGACATTGTGTAAACTTATGTATGTGATAACATGTTTTGATTTGATTATTTTCTGAACAATATACCTTGATGTGTTAGCCTTGTAAGAAATTATAGTGTATAATTCCTATGTGTGTATGTATGGCATGTGATACAGTGAGCTTCGGGGGGTCTTAAAGTAAGATATTATATTGCACCCATGGCTGATCATAACATGTACATGAAAAACTAGGTGACCAACATTCATTCACGGCCTCTGTCATTTGTCTCAGAAGTAGCTTAATTACGTTGTTTGTGTAGAGGCCTGGGTTTGACCATTTCCTCTGAAAGTTCATGACTGATGCGCATGAAAGTTAATTAATCCAATCAAGTATACATTTAGTAACAGTAGGACCATAACCTTTAGTTAAGTAGAGGTTAGTCCGTTGAAACAACCAAATGACCGGTGGAACTTTGGGAGAATTATATAAATACCCTGTATCAGCATTTTGGAAAGTAAGTTAAATATTTTGTTTACTCCAAAAAGAGGAGATTTGTACGATCGACCCCAAATGTGTATAGTTTTATTGTGAAATATAATTAGATAGTAGTTTAATAAAATACATATTAAAGACTATTCTTGAGTTAGATATTTTCACGTCGCTATATAAAATTAAAACTTCTGGAGCCTACAACATGACTATGCCAGAACATCCAGTGTTACAAATATGTAACTCCCTAAACCAGGGGCACAAATTAGCACTCGCCCAGTCGCACAAATTAGCAGTCGCCCATCGCCCAGTCGCACAAATTAGCAATCGCCCATGGCGAGTAAAAAATGGCCTGTGCAACTATAATGTGAGTTTCACGCGCCCAGGTGGCGACAAAAATATTCAATCCAAAAACTGGGAAAAAGGTTGAAAACGAACATTGAAGATCAAGGATTTTACCCTGTAGATTTTGTTTTAGGACCGTGAACTACATACTTTTGGTTGAAATAAATATATGTAGACAAACGCTAAACAAAATAATAATAAAAAACTTTTTGTTTGTATTTTTCCAAACAGTTTATTATTATGTCGACTTATTTTTCACTGAAAAAACGAGACAATATTCGATGTTGCGATGTACGGGTTCCCACAAAACTGCGTGTTACGGTACTTTGCACTTCGAATGTTAAATGTTAAATCTGATTTCCATGAGGACAAGTCACATTTGCTGGTATAAATCAACATTAAAACAGGCATTGTAGAGTTTATTTTACACATCATCAGAAATATTACATCATTATTCGTGTTATAATTTGGAGGGGCAATCATTATGTTCCACTTCAGATTTATGAATATCTCGAAAACGCGCCGCTTTTGATTAATAAAATGGGGCACTTTTACAAAACTCATCCACAATAATTATATGGCAGAGAATCATGTTTATAGAAACGTATCATATGAATTTTAAAACTATGTTAATATAAATTATATATATTCACAAGTTACATTCTACATATATCGTTTTTGTTTACTGAAGTCAATCCAATCTTGGGTTCGATAGAAACAGATGTACAGTCAGAGCTCTAACCTTAAACAGTTACGTTTTTCATAACCTGTGACTGTTTATATTTAAAAAAAAAACTAAAACTCGTATAGTAACCAGAATCAGTTACTACCACAAAATCACTCCAGTTTAGATGCATTCTATCTTCTGTACAGGAATTTTCCTACATATATGACAATTGTCTCCAGGTAGGGTGATTATTCAACTTTACAACCATGCAATGAAAATCCAATGCGCAAGGCCTCTCAAGTTACCTACTGTTATGCAACAAAATTCATTAAAAATCCTGGGTCGGGAAACAGCAAACAAATATATTTTTAATGATGGCCTATATTTTATTTAAAACAATGATTATAATCAAAATTATGGCCACAAAATAATTCCCCATTTCCTGTAAAAGCACGCTAAAATTCCCCCACCCAAGGATATGGGTCGCAGTCCCCCAAAACAGATCAATGGCCTTGTATGTGCAGGTGGTTTAACTGGAAATCCTCCAGTAGGCATAATGTACATGTATAAAGTACATCAGCCAATCGCTTTGGTCGCCAATACAACTACAGAAATGGTGGTGTTATACAGTTGTTAATTTTGAACGCTGTGTAGCAGACTATATCTACAGGTCATTTACTAGATATCTAGATATATCTTTACATTCCAAAATTATCTTTCCGTCATTTCGGCAAACTAAATGTCATAATTTGATCTGGGTAAATTTCCTACTTACAAACAATAAATACCATCATTAATTAATCAACTAGATGACTTTTAATAATATATATATATATATACAATGCTAGGCTCGCAATATTAAAGCATGCGACTTTCGAAAATCAAATTCTCAATATTAAAAAACGTAAAAATATCATTGCAAATTTGCAAGTTATTTCTTGGCCTGAATACCCCGTAGTGTGCTGCATGTGCAATATTAAAGCATGGAACTTTAAAAAATTAAATTCTCAAATTGAAAACATAAAAGTATCATTGCAAATTGGCGAGTTATTTCTTGGAATGAACACCCAGTAGCGTGCTGCATGTGGATCATGATTATTTAATACAATGATTTGCACACCTTGCCTTGATGCTAAGCTTGATGGCTGAAGACATTCTCATTTGGTTAGAATTAGCGCTAGCCTAGAAATAATGCTCTCTCTTCTTTTCTTTTTATACCCACGCTGAACCGAATTCAACCAAACTTAGGGTATGAACTTCAATAACACTGTCATTTTTTCATATTTTTGCACCTAACTTGGTATATGTAATCGTCTATAAAAGATAAAAAACATATCAAACACTGTTTTTATTCCGCAAACTTGTCTGCCCTGAGGCCCAGAGTGGGTGTGGCGGGCGGAGGGGTTTGGGGTATTTTATTAATATTTTTTTGGTAATTATTTGTCAAATGAAACATTATGATGATGGCTCTGTACCCAGGGTCCCTCATTGGGGTCAAAAGGTCAAACACACTAACCATTAAATTAAACTGTCATTTTTTCATATTCTTGCACATAACTTGGTACATGTAATCGTCTATAAAAGATAAACAACATATCAAACAATTTTTTATTTCGCAAACTCCCCTGCCCTGGTGCCCAGGGTGGGTGTGGCGGGCGGTGGGTGATTTGGAGTCTTTTTTTTTTTGTCAGTATGATGATGGCTCTGCACCCAGGGTCCATCAGTGGGGTATCCAGGGTCCCTCAGGGGGTCAAAAGAACAAATACACTCAACATTTAATTACACTGTCATTTTTCCGTATTCTTTTACATAACTTATATATGTAATGGTCTATAAAAGATAAACACAATATTAAACAATTTTTTTATTTCGCAAACTCGAACGTCTGCGCGGGCCCTAACTAATAATGCAATTACGGTGTAATTGTTTATACTTTTGACCATTAATTGGTATTGATATAATAGTCATCTAATAAAGAGATACACAACATGTCAAATGATTTATTATTTGAAACTTGGACCTCTTCCTGGGTTTGGGGTGGGTGATGGGTGGAGGGTAACAGGGGGTCAATTTTTTAAAAAAATATTTCTCAAATAAACATTTTGATGAAGAGATTAAATTGTATACATGTGGGGCAGTGTGTTGGAGGAGGGGGGCAGCGGTTTAGGATGACGGTGTGGGAGGGAAGTGACCAGTGTGAAGAAAACGTGGGTATTTTACGATGGCCCCCTGCCGTCGAATTGGTTCTAGTTTTATATATGTTTCATATTCATGATACATAAATGTTTAGTCCAAGTTTTAAAAGAATTTCCAATTAGAAAAGGAGTTTTAAAAAAGCCAAACTAGCTACCTTAATTTTTTTTTCAATACTTCAGCAGAAACAGAATTTTTATGATACATACCAAAAATGCTTTTAAACAAATAAAAAAAAAGCTACTTATACTCCGTTGAGCATTCCTCTTGTTGTTGTTGTTTTATATTTCAATTTTTTGTTAACAGAGACAGCGACCAGCTAATTGGCTTCCAGAGACCCCATGTTCAGCAGACAGGAGGAAGGCCACTGTTCATTGTTTCCAGGGAGCAGTTTCTTTACTATGCAGAGATGGGGTTTACTACCAAGGAAATGGCTCATCTTCTCCATGTTTCACAATCTGTTGTGAAAAGATGTTTGAGGTAAATAATATGACAGACTTTTTTTATTTTAATGACATGACCGTACGCAGTGCTATTGCGCTATACCAGTCTTAGCTTGGGGCTAGCCAAAAAAAGAAAAGTAGCCAAATTTTTAGGTGTCATGACTATGCATGACATTTTTTAAGCTCTTTTTATAGCTCTACTTGCCAATAGTCTACCGTATGAGATGCACGAGTACTAAACATTGACTTGTTGATTTATGATATAATGAAAAATAAACAGTTGAGCTCACCCTCTAGTGTGTGTTTTGTCCTTGTGTCTACCTCGGACATGTCATTGCCTCTCTTTTCTATATATCGCCAAAAAAGAGCTTAGTCTAAGAGTGACAGTCAGTGTTTAGTACCGGTGAGTTGATCATCGGTCCGTTGTCCGTTAACTTCTGTATTGTTTACGCATAGGGACTTCATTATTCATCGGATCTTTATGAAACTTTGCAAGTGTCTTTATATCAACGAAAGCTCATGTGGGTTTAAAAACATCCTGATCGAAATTATAACACCGGAGTTATGGCCATTGTTGAAAAATGTCATATTAAGCCTTGTTTACCCTGTAGCACCTTCATTTTGTATTTGATCTTTACGAAACTTTGCCAGTGAATCTATGGACATTCCAATTGATTTGAAAACCAGTCGGATTGGATTCGTAAAGTCAGAGTAATGGCACTGATTTTGCTGGGGAAAAATGAAACTTTGCCAGTGTATTTGTATGTAGCTCAGATTTGTAGCTGAGCTTACGCCGTGATGCGGTGTCCGTCTGTTCCTCTGTCAATAGCCTTTTTTTGTTATGACTACTCCTTGGATACTAGATGGATTTCGAAGAAACTTAACCGAAATGTTGCTCATGATGTCTTGTTCATCATAGCAAAAATTATGTTGATCAATGTAAAACATAAAACGTAAATTTAAGATGGCCACCACAGCTAAAAATTAGGTTTTTAAAAAACAAGTTTGTAGCAACTACATGTTGTATACATGAAAACTAGTATGAAACTTCGCCAGAATGTTGCTCTTGATACATGTATCTAGTTCTAGCAAAATTGCAGACCGGCTGGAAAGATGGCTGCCACAGCTAAAAATAGATTTAAGAAACAAAACAAATATGTAGTGATTACTTACTGAAAACTATCAGTGATATTGCTATGGGACTTTTTCTAAAATAGTAAGTAAGACATAAGTATGATAACGTTGGTCCTTGTTGAAAATCATTTCGATTCGAAGTTAATCATGGTTGCCTGCAGCCATCATTGTTTACGTACAGTTATATAGTAAAATCATATAGCACTATTTCTTTGAAACTGCTTGAATTGACGACTTTATATTAAGAGGGTAGCCCAGCTAGTAAAAATTCTAATCTTCCCTGAGGCTCTCTGTACAAAGCAACATAGAGTAAACAAACATATTTGCCGAAACACGCGAAAACGACCCTTCAGACAAAATTTTGATTTTTTTTTATGTTTATGAAACATGGTGATTTTCTCTTTAAAGATCTTTTTAATTTATGTTGATATCTTAATTAAAAACAATTTTATCTCAATTTGAAATTGAAGATTTTACTTTTACTCACCATTAATTTTGACGTTGACATTGCGTTTTGCACAACGTCGTTGATTAAATAACAAGAAAAAACATAAACAGTTAACCTTATCTATAGCATTAAGTTTTTATATTAAAAACACATATTCCCTATAGATGATCTAATAATTAGGTAAAACACAGAAGTGACAAAAATTACTAATTAATTGAATACCGGCCGACCTCATCAATATTTATTTTATGACGATCATGTCTAAACGTCAGAAGGGGCGTTTTTTGCGTGTTGTGGCTCATATATAACAGTTTATAGTAACATAAATATTCTGATAATGGAAACAAACGAGTTCACAAAAAAAATATAATACATTATCTGTATTGTGATTCAATAACAATTTTAACCATTTTATATAAATGTTTGAAAAGGTTTAACCGACTTAAAAGATCATATATTGCTCTGGGGGCCCCGTTTCGTTAAGGGGCAAAACATAGGGCCACTGCAGGAGGGGAAGGCATATGTGTAAAAGGATCCCCAAATTAATGTTATTAAAGATCTTCATCTTGACCCCTGCATTGTTTCAGGTGCCATTCCGCTCATATCACTAGAGCATTGGCCGAAAAAACAAGGCTCCAGCGTAAATGGAGTGTCTACAATAAAATTTGAAGCAACTCTGCAGTTCAGGGTGAGAAGGCCCATTCTCCATATTTTATCTCGATGTACATATATGATGAACCTGGCATGTTCATTCCTGTTAGGCGTCATATAACCGTTTATGTGTTTGGTGCGCCTTAAAACCCCAATGCAATCCTTCCTTATTTACTTGATGCAGAATAATGTCCCTTAAAAATGTTTCTTCTCCAATCCATAATGCATGTTGGTTTTGCCATTCTCCAAATGTTTAAACCTTCATGTAGATAAATTGCAGAAATAGGCACATGGCAGGTAACACAATGTGTTCATTGAAACTCTGTTATAGTTTAGGATTTAATATCACCTGTGTTCAGGCAACACAATGTGTTCATTTAAACTCTGTTATAGTTTAGGATTTAATATCACCTGTGTTCAGGCAACACATTGTGTTCAGTGAAACTCTGTTATAGTTTAGGATTTAATATCACCTGTGTTCAGGCAACACAATGTGTTCAGTGAAATAGTTTAGGATTTAATATCACCAGTGTTCAGGCAACACAATGTGTTCAGTGAAACTCTGTTAAATAGTTTAGGATTTAATATCACCTGTGTTCAGGCAACACAATGTGTTCAGTGAAACTCTGTTATAGTTTAGGATTTAATATCACCTGTGTTTTCATAATTATATATCATGTTTTGTTGTTACTCATACAATTGTTGTCTATTTTTAGATCGCATGGAATTAAACTTCGAACACGATATTCAGTTATTAGTGATGTAGATCTTGACATACAAGTACGGGCCCTCACCGAGAATAACTCGTCTCTAGGTCAAAGAATCGTTCAGGGAATGCTGGCAGCAACTGGTACCATTGTCCAGAGAGAGAGCGTCGTGTGTACAAGGTCCAAACGCTTTATGGCATATCGATGGAAATCATAAACTAATAAGGTAAAATAAATTACCATTCTCCTAAAGCCACAAAAACAAAAACAAATACAGTACGGCTCACGGGAAACCCACACTTTACTCTATTAGCCGAGTTTGGCCCAATCGAGTGTCGCGCGAATCTACGCCAAATCAGTGTTTGAACTTGACGAATCCACGCGGCGAAAGTACATCGAGTCACTCGGAGTGATCTGAAATCACACTCCGAGTCACTCCGCGTATACTCCAATTAACCATGAGTGCACACCAGAGGCGATTTATTAATGGGAACATATCTAACTTTTCCGACAACTTCAACTTGTTGACATCGCGCTTGAAAAATGCAATCAATCGGCAGAAAAATACATATAACGCTGAGTGCATATTTTCCATGCAAAGTTGACATGACTGATTTAAATATAATGAATACATTTCGCAAAAAATGTGGATTTCAAACTTTTAATGCATTTAATCACACGTATTTTTCCGTTTTGTTGTCGAAAAGTCCGTTCTCTTGAACCGACATAAATAATTTGTCTATCCATAATCCTAAGCGATGTAGGTACCTTTTAAAAAGGCGGCACTAACAACGGGTTTATTACCTGGAATTCTTTACAATTTGTTTTGATAATTTTTTACTAAACTCATCGATATAAATTTTTTTCTCTAATTTCCAATATAATAATTACTAATTGAATTTTATGTTCAGTCGCCGCGAAGCAGGTAATAAGAACTGTCATATAACTATCGTGATATTATCCGGGTATTTGAATTTTCCCAAAACAAAATTAGTGTTTGCCCTACTTTTTTCTCCAATCAGACGGTGAGGAATTTTAAAAAAATGGGGAATTTATTCATGTAAATTTCTAACGATCACCAATTTTAACCATTTAATCATTAAGTAATCGCTTACTAAATGGCACGCGCTTGTTTGGACACAATGAGGCAGATTTAGTAGTAGCGCGAACGTGTTAAGAGGCGTGGTTTCTTAGAAGCGCGGGGAAAAAGTAGGGCAAACACTAAGTCAGTTAGAGGCTAAGAAGTGAAATTTTAACAATTAAGAAACCCCGGTCAGTCGCTGCCGTCCTTCCCTTAGGGTTTCTTAATTGTTAAAATTTCACTTCATAGCCTCTAACTATTACATAAAATTGTCTTTTGCTTTGATTTTTTTTAAAGTTATTGAATAATTATGCATTAAAATGACTGCAGTAAGAACATGTTGCACCTTTTACTAGTCTGAGCTCTAACCTTAAACAGTTACAAGTTTTATAACTGCTGGAAGTTATTAAAATGCCAAATTATTATCTCCCTTTGGTTTAGAGTACCAGATACTTTTCCCTAATAACCATTTCATTTTGTAACCTGGATCAGGTACCAAGGTCATTTGCTAATAAATTGAAATAGTAGCCAAATGTATGTCTGATTACTTGATATTAAGGATAAATACATCTTCCTCAAGATCCAATTAGCAGTCGTTCATTAATTATCATGTTGGAGCCTACAAAATTATTTTTAACGAATTTTATTGCTTAACAGTAGGTAACTTGGGAGGCCTTGTGCATTAGAATTTCGTCTATGCTCATAGATTTTTTTGTATGGTTGTAAAGTTGAATAATCCCTCTATCCGGAGAACATTTTCATATACATGTATATATATAGGAAAATTCCTGTACAGAAGATGGAATGCATATAAACTTGAGTGATTCTATGGTAGTAACTGATTCTCGTTACTCTCCAATTTTTTTTTTAAATAGCAGTCACAAGTTATGAAGAACAACTGTTTAAGGTTAGAGCTCCGACTGTTTACCTGTGCAGTTTCGACGCATAAATAAGCCGAGTATCGAGGCGTAAGTTCGCCGAGAGCCGATTCACACGCGAGTACTGTTCGGAGATTTTTTGTATATTCCACGGAAGTGGGTCTTTGTCTAATGCCAGTATGTTTTGATAGTGGAAAATTTAAACTTTTATCTTGTGATTAATGTAAATTTTTCAACATCTCGTGCTTGATTTTATCATGAAAATCAAACATCAAATAGACCTATACTTTTAGTTTACACGGCGAAATATTGGTTACCACATGCGTTGAAATATCTACAAGATCTAGCAGTGGGCGCAAGCTGGAGTAAATAAAGGGAAACATGTGTCACTAAACAACGGGACTGATAAAACAATGCTGAATATTTGTGATCATTATTGTCGACAACTTCTTAAAGAAAATGTACTGATAGCATAAAAAATAACAGTTGGTTACAAAACATAGGGTCGTTGTCTTACCGGAAACAGAATATTTTTGTTTTGTTTTTGCCTTAAGGAAAATGTAAACCACACCCTTGGTTCAAGTCGTTATTAGAGGTCACTCTTTACTGTAAATAAGATGTTTTTTTACAACTGAAATATTGGGTGTTCAGTGTATTAGTCATCTTCATTGGTGGTTCTAAGTTTTAGCTTGTAGTGATATTGATATAAGACTTTTTCTCAAATGAGCCTTGTCGAAAATTGATTTGACATTACACATTGCCGCTGGTGGCAAGGTCATAAGACATTTACTTCTGGTCAATGAAAACCTTTGTTAGCATATGAAGTTTTGAATATCTCTAGGCATATAAATTATACAGCCAAACATGTGTTAGTGGTCACTTTTATTAAGCAACTAACCACCTGTCTAAATAAAAACCACCTGTCTTAAGCAGCCACATTTCTTATATCCTGTTTAAACAATTTTAATGTAAATCAACCTTTATTAAGCAGCCACCTGCCTTTAGAGGTCACTATTGATATTTCCTTCGGCTTTGACAAAGTGTACATCTGCTGTAAAATTGTGTTGTTTTGGGGAATAGAGGCTTAAAAGTCTGTATCGTGTCATCAACTGGCAAAGTTTATAGTGGATGTAATAAGCATAATTTGTGTTAATTTCTTCTACCAAAATCACCAGCATACAATTACATTGTACTTCAAATTTCTTGCAGATACATCTGGCTATTAAGATATAGTTTGATGAGTATTATTCACCTTGAAAAGTTGTTCACCATTAATTAGCATTGATGTTACTTAAATTCTAGCTGCTAAAAGTCATATACTTTCTTCCATGGTGTTTATCTTGCTTAGCAATGAATCTGCCATGGACACGTTTTTTACATTTAGTTATACAAATATTAATCTATTAGCTTGTATATGTCTTATATGCTAAATTTCTTATATGCTTTTAACATCTTTGTATTTTGCAGATGGGGTTTTGTGATCCATGGTGGGATCGATGTTCCTCTGTATGTTCGAGTTTTGGAATTCTGCTCAGAACATGCACAGTAGGGGTCATCTAAGATCAGTAGAGCTTGTTTGCTATCAGTAATAACTTTGATTTTTTAAACTGTAAGGCCATCCTTAGAAGAAATATATTTCTTTCTTTTTTCTTGTTTGCTGTTTCCCTACAAATGCGTAATTTTCTTTTCTTTTTTTGCCAAGGACAGTAAACATGGTAAACACCTTGAGTACATCCGGCTTTTCCTGGGGATTTAGGTGGCCGACTTAACATTGACACATATTAAATTTAATATTTTCTATTCTACATGGCCAAAACATAAAGAATGAGCCTAAAATGATCCCTTATTTGCAAAGAAATTCTGAACAATAATACGTGCTATCCTAGGTACCACATGGTTGATTTCAGCATTTTACATCTAGTTCCGTCCTAGCTATATGGTGTTTTAAAACTCTTAAAGTTTAGACATAATCATTAACAAAATGGTTCTAACATCATATTTTGATTGATATAAGTGACACTGTAGGGACGTAAGTGACACTGTGTTTAATATTGAACTGAGCAATTTTGTAATTGAAGATATTTCTAGAAAAATCCTGATGTACCCCCTTTAACATGTTTAAGAAAATAAAGAAAAAAAATACACTGAAGGAAGCAACAACAAAAAAATGTTTAAGAATTGCAATATCGTTTTCGATATTGCCTATTTTGTGTGTAGGTAGGGAAACAGCATATCAATCATTGTTTATGGTCGGCCTAAGGTGTAGAGTTTCATGGCAGATACAATGTATCCTCGATTATCTCAAGATAACTGCTGGTAAATATTACTTCAACTGTTTTAAATTTGGCCACGTGGGACCTCTAGAAAAAGCCGAGTCTTTGTTCAATTTTTTCAGTTCATGGTGTGCATTAAAAATATCAAATTACCGAAATCAATGAGGTATTCTGTTGTTCATTATTGTAAGAACGACTTCATCTTAAAAACATGATGCACTATAAATTATGTCAGTTTATATATAGGCACATACACTTATAAATGTTCTTTTATGTTGATTATTTAGTTATATGATAAATAGAATTTCTCAGTGCCTATTCAAAATTTAATAAAAACGTGATGGGTAAAATACAAAACAGTGTAACAATGAATAGCGAGTGAGACATTGACACTTCTGTCAACAGGTTAAGGCAGATACATGTACATATGTTTTTTAGGTATTCAAATTATTTCCCCCTAAGATTACATGCAAAGATCAGTCATGTTGTTGTTTTTTCGATCAAAGATCCGCAGAGTTATGCCATGTTACTAATCCATCTGTGAACATTTTTCTGGCGACTAAAACCCTGAAAATATTGAATGGATTTTCATGAAACTTTACAGGAATGTTGACTAGTTGATACTAACACAAATTCAGGTTGATGTGAAATCAAAGACGGTCGGAAGAAGTTTATAATGACTACTCAAAAACTATAAGTGATACTGCTAGGGGATTTATCAATATTATCAGCATGAAATAATGTTTATCTTTGATGAAAATCAATTGACACAAACATGGCCACTAGTGACCAACTTTGTCTTTAAGTTAAAATAATTGAATAAATAGATGTTAATTTTAATGTTTGCTGAACAATTGAAGATTGCTGTGAGTCTGTTTAATTAAGAAACAGAACATCGTTTACTGTGAATTATCGTTTAATATATCACGGTTTGGAGTTCAATTGTAAACAGTAATTTCACGAGCCCGAATGGCGAGTGAAATTATTGTTTACAATTGAACGACAAATCGTGATATATTATAGATAATTCACCGTAAACGATGTTCTATTTCTATTCTAATACCCATGAAATGTGAAAATAACGCACACATCTGAAATCTTTCGCATTGCTTTGCTTACTCTCCTAACGTTGCATACGTTACAATGCGCAATGCTTATTCTCCTAACGTTGCAAAAATTACAGTGATATATTGTTCAATATAACGAGATATTTTAAACAAGGCTATATAGTGCGGATGTATTAGAATACAAATTATACCAAACGAATGAAAAAAAATGCCAAATTGTATAATTGTATACCTATGGTAGTTAACTAGCAGGTTAATAAAATACATAAATGAAACCGTTGATTGTAGTGAGTACTAATCATTTTACCTTGTCTTCGAATACCTATTAAAGTTAAAACCATAATGGATTAATCAATCGAGGTGCTACTTTTATTTCTTGCTTTGAGATTGTTGTGCGTGTTCATTTTAATGTACTTATTGTACCAAATTGAAGCTCCAGAGCCGAAGATAATTTCCGACTGCAATGAGTATTTACTCATCTGATCAGATTCCAAAATGAATGAGTAAAATTGAATTTGTTAAGAGACTGTCACCACTTGCTTTCAGTCGTTTATAGTAAACACTTGCCTATTAAAATGAACAGTTTTAAAAAACTTATCTATACAGCTCTACAAGTCCTGACGTTTTTGTATAGGACAACATTTGAGACACTCAAAGGCCTAACTTATGTATGATTCTAAGCTCTAAGTAAAACCAATAGTAGTAATCTTTTCCCGTTTGTTCACAGACAATACTTTAGTTGTTTTACACTGGCTTGTTATAAGAGCTTGTCACAGAGTTTCATTACGTGGGGCCCCGTGTAGGTCACGGGGCAAAAAATAGGGCCACTGCAGATCCCTTTGGAGGGGTAGCCAGAGGGGTAGAATCCCCCCCAAATTCATGTTCATTTTATCATTTTTTGTTCATGTTCATTAAAGGTCTTCATCATGATCCCTGCATTGTTTCAGGTGCTATCTCGCTCGCATCAAAAGAGCAGTGGCAGAAAAACAATAAACGTGGCTCCAGCGTAAATGGAGTTTCTACGTTAGAATTTGCAGCAACTCTGCAGTTCAGGGTGAGAAGGTTCTAGGCCCATTTTCCACATTTTATCTCGATGTACATGGAAGATGAGCCTGGCATGTTCATGCCTGTTAGGCGCCATATAACCTTTTCATGTGTTGGTGCACCTTAAAACCCGATTCAATTCATTACGTGGTTCCTTTTTATCGGCAAGATTATAACGAATGTTTCGACATAAAACACTTTGTTTAAAATTACATATTAAATGCTTTGATTTTACACTAAGCCAACATTTTAAGCCAAAATTAAGATTTTTGTTTCATAACCCAGCCAACCACAATTTTTCTTCTTGGAAAAGGGGTTAAATGGGGTATGAAAGTTATAGGTGTAGCACCCCCATTGCAACACAGGAAGTGATTATATCAAGTATAGGTAGGTCATTTTATAAAACAGTTAAAACAGTTAAGGAAGGTTAAAACTTTTAAAAATGTACGCTTTTTTTCGTCGCTATCGACCGCTCCGTTCTTTTTTGAACCGCATATATATTGATCGATTCTCAGTCGATTCCCGAAAACTTTTCTTTCTTTAATGCGTTATAGTCTAAGCTTTGTCAGAAAAGCTGATTTGAAAAATCAATCACAGTTAAGTATTCTTATAGGTGTAGCACACACATTGCAACACAGGAAGTGTCGGCCTGGGGTAGTCGCATAATGGCGGTATATAAATAATTCTCATTTCTTTTTGTAAAAAAGACAGTTTCACTAATTTAAAGTGCTATTTTTGGTTTATATCACATTGTTGATCTATTTGTTACATTTTCAAGCATTGTCATGTTAAAATTGTGAGTTTTTATTATTTTTTTGCTTATATGGAAATGAGTATGAATACAATATTCTGGCATTTCAATGTTTATGTTTTTAAAGGGACCATTCATGAGACAAGTTCTTCCTTAGAAGATATATGGCCCCCATTTTTCTGTGGATTTTTTGGCAGCATATTTGTCATTTGTAATGAAAATGTAAGTTATTCAATGTTATTTTGGGTATACATATGACAACATGGCATTTGAATTTTAAATTAACACACAACTCGATGCAAAAATCAATGGGCGTGTACACCTTAATACTGGGACCACGTAAATTGTTGTTTGTGTATACTTATTTTATTATAAATATGTATTTTCTAACACATATATAAATGATACGTTACATGTCGTGTAGATGTGGAAGTGACCTTGACCCTCCAAGCAAAGGGCAGATAACTTACTATTTTTTAGGTTCAACTTTTGCGTTTAGGTCACTTTTTCACAATTTGTATGCACTAAGACCTTTCAAACTTTGCTTATAGTTGTATCTTGAGTATTGCAACGTCACAAAGCAAATGTGGATTTGACCTTCACCATCCAAGCAAAGGGCAGATAACTTTAATTGTTACATTTACATCACTTCCTCATGAACTAGAATTATGCACTAGATGTTTTAAACCTATCTTATAGCTTAATCTTTGGAAGAAAACTTATTCTATTTTGACATAGTTGTGTCTTCCGTAGTGCATCTTTTTTTTGGATGCCTGGATTTCATCTATGACCTTGACCTACTTTTTGGAGCTAATGAGTTTTAGCTCTACTGGCCAAAGGCCTTCATTTTTCATCCAATCTTTACCAAATTGTTAATATCAATGAAATGAAAGCTCGCACAAGTTCGAAAACCAGCCAGATCGGACCAATAACAGCGGAGCTATGGACCTTGATTTAGTTAAAAAATATATATTTTGCCTCGCTTTCATTTTTTATCTGATCTTTACCAAACTTTACGAGATGTTTTGCCTTTTTTTTATTATTAGTATTTTTTTTTATTATATCTTAATCTTATTTCAATATTTTTTTATTTTATTTTTTTTTTGGTGTTAACGCCGTGTTAGCAGGAAGCATTGCTGTGTTTATTGCATTTTTTTCCAGTTCGTTGATTTTTGATGGAGTTAGGGCCCCTTGACATTTTTTTTTAATTTGTTGCCGGCGCTACTCCCGTTAGGCGAGACATGTGAATCCACGGATATCTTGTCTTTACTGTAAAATGTATTTTGTGACAATTTGTCTATATACCAAATATATACATAAATTATGGTAAAATAGCGCGATTACGTCATGTTCCAAGATGATCGCCTCCAAATATTCAATAGGTCATATCTCCTTTATTTTTAATGGCTTTTTGCGGATTATTTCAAAGCTTTTCAGAGCCCTTTTAAATACGCCGTATATTTGAAAATAGAGCATCAACTCTGAAGTCAGACGTAAATATAGGCTGATTTTGATCAAATGGCTCTTTTTACGTTAACACTATAACATACATGTATACGAAATGATGCCGTAAACATGGTTGGCATAAAATACAGACTGAATTTGATCAAATGGTTCTTTTTGAACATGCCAGGCTCATCTTCCATGTACATCGAGATAAAATATGGAAAATGGGCCCAGAACCTTCTCACCCTGAACTGCAGAGTTGCTGCAAATTCTATTGTAGAAACTCCATTTACGCTGGAGCCACGTTATTGTTTTCCTGCCACTGCTCTTTTGATGTGAGCGTGATAGCACCTGAAACAATGCAGGGATCATGATGAAGACCTTTAATGAACATGAACAAAAAATAATAAAATGAACATGAATTTGGGGGGATTCTACCCCTCTGCCTACCCCTCCAAAGGGATCTGCAGTGGCCGTATTCTTTGCCCCGTGACCAAACGGGGCCCCCGGCAACCACACGGGTGAGAAAAAAACAACCTGGCTAACTTATGTATTTTATTGTTTTAAATTACTGGTCTTGGCTATACTGAAGATATTAAACCAACAACAATGTCTGCTGCCCTGCTTTGAAGCTCAGATGTTGGAAAAGGCTGTACAGTAACCCTATTGGAAAATTAATTGTGGTGTGAGACCACAAACAGAACAAGTGGAACCGGAACTCTTCGTTAATTTCCGTAATCGTTATTTACTGGAGGGCGCACTCCACAGTTTAATGTACATTTCTCAATCATCAAACCCATGACAAGCCCTTAGCCTGAATCCTTGAGCAAAAATAAATCACATCATCATTGTGTCATACATTTCTTAGAAGACAATCACAGACAAATATGTAATATAAAAGGTTGCTGCATCGAAAAATGGAAGTGGAAGGAAAAAAACATGATAACAGTGATGAACAAGAATTTATATAACTTTATTGCATTAATATAATAAATTAACATCTACACGACATGTAACGTATCATTTATATATGTGTTAGAAAATACATATTTATAATAAAATAAGTATAAACAAATAACAATTTACGTGGTCCCAGTATTAAGGTGTACACGCCCATTGATTTTTGCATCGAGTTGTGTGTTAATTTAAAATTCCAATGCCATGTTGTCATATGTATTCCCAAAATAAAATTGAATAACTTACATTTTCATTACAAATGACAAATATGCTGCCAAAAAATCCACAGAAAAATGGGGGCCATATATCTTCTAAGGAAGAACTTGTCTCATGAATGGTCCCTTTAAAAACATAAACATTGAAATGCCAGAATATTGTATTCATACTCATTTCCATATAAGCAAAAAAATAATAAAAACTCACAATTTTAACATGACAATGCTTGAAAATGTAACAAATAGATCAACAATGTGATATAAACCAAAAATAGCACTTTAAATTAGTGAAACTGTCTTTTTTACAAAAAGAAATGAGAATTATTTATATACCGCCATTATGCGACTACCCCAGGCCGACACTTCCTGTGTTGCAATGTGTGTGCTACACCTATAAGAATACTTAACTGTGATTGATTTTTCGAATCAGCTTTTCTGACAAAGCTTAGACTATAACGCATTAAAGAAAGAAAAGTTTTCGGGAATCGACTGAGAATCGATCAATATATATGCGGTTCAAAAAAGAACGGAGCGGTCGATAGCGACGAAAAAAAGCGTACATTTTTAAAAGTTTTAACCTTCCTTGACTGTTTTATAAAATGACCTACCTATACTTGATATAATCACTTCCTGTGTTGCAATGGGGGTGCTACACCTATAACTTTCATACCCCATTTAACCCCTTCTTCAAGAAGAAAAATTGTGGTTGGCTGGGTTATGAAACAAAAATCTTAATTTTGGCTTAAAATGTTGGCTTAGTGTAAAATCAAAGCATTTAATATGTAATTTTAAACATGTGATATCACTGTTTTAGTAAAATAATGTTTTAAAAGTGTTTTATGTCGAAACATTCGTAATAATCTTGCCGATAAAAAGGAACCACGTAATGAATTGAATCGGGTTTTAAGGTGCACCAACACATGAAAAGGTTATATGGCGCAAAACAGGCATGAACATGCCAGGCTCATCTTCCATGTACATCGAGATAAAATGTGGAAAATGGGCCTAGAACCTTCTCACCCTGAACTGCAGAGTTGCTGCAAATTCTAACGTAGAAACTCCATTTACGCTTGAGCCACGTTTATTGTTTTTCTGCCACTGCTCTTTTGATGCGAGCGAGATAGCACCTGAAACAATGCAGGGATCATGATGAAGACCTTTAATGAACATGAACAAAAAATGATAAACTGAACATGAATTTGGGGGGGGGGATTCTACCCCTCTGCCTACCCCTCCAAAGGGATCTGCAGTGGCCCTATTTTTTGCCCCGTGACCTACACGGGGCCCCACGTAATGAAACTCTGTGACACGCTCTTATAACAAGCCAGTGTAAAACAACTAAAGTATTGTCTGTGAACAAACGGGAAAAGATTACTACTATTTGTTTTACTTAGAGCTTAGAATCATACATAAGTAAGGCCTTTGAGTGTCTCAAATGTTGTCCTACACAAAAACGTCAGGACTTGTAGAGCTGTATAGATAAGTTTTTTTAAAACTGTTCATTTTAAAAAATCAAAGTTATTACTGATAGCAAACAAGCTCTACTGATCTTAGATGACAACTACTGTGCATGTTCTGAGCAGAATTCCAAAACTCGAACATACAGAGGAACATCGATCCCACCATGGATCACAAAACCCCATCTGCAAAATACAAAGATGTTAAAAGCATATAAGAAATTTAGCATATAAGACATATACAAGCTAATAGATTAATATTTGTATTACTAAATGTAAAAAACGTGTCCATGGCAGATTCATTGCTAAGCAAGATAAACACCATTGAAGAAAGTATATGAGTTTTAGCAGCTAGAATTTAAGTAACATCAATGCTAATTAATGGTGAACAACTTTTCAAGGTGAATAATACTCATCAAACTATATCTTAATAGCCAGATGTATCTGCAAGAAATTTTGAAGTACAATGTAATTGTATGCTGGTGATTTTGGTAGAAGAAATTAACACAAATTATGCTTATTACATCCACTATAAACTTTGCCAGTTGATGACACGATACAGACTTTTAAGCCTCTATTCCCCAAAACAACACAATTTTACAGCAGATGTACACTTTGTCAAAGCCGACTAATGATAAGTTTAAAGGTCTACAATCATGTACTGTCAAACCTGTCTTAAGCAGCCACTCAAGGAAATACCAATAGTGACCTCTAAAGGCAGGTGGCTGCTTAATAAAGGTTGATTTACATTAAAATTGTTTAAACAGGATATAAGAAATGTGGCTGCTTAAGACAGGTGGTTCTTGTTTAGACAGGTGGTTAGTTGCTTAATAAAAGTGACCACTAACACATGTTTGGCTGTATAATTTATATGCCTAGAGATCTTCAAAACTTCATATTCTAACAAAGGTTTTCATTGACCAGAAGTAAATGTCTTATGACCTTGCCACCAGCGGCAATGTGTAATGTCAAATCAATTTTCGACAAGGATCATTTGAGAAAAAGTCTTATATCAATATCACTACAAGCTAAAACTTAGAACCACCAATGAAGATGACTAATACACTGAACACCCAATATTTCAGTTGTAAAAAAACATCTAATTTACAGTAAAGAGTGACCTCTAATAACGACTTAAACCAAGGGTGTGGTTTACATTTTCCTTAAGGCAAAAACAAAACAAAAATCTTCTGTTTCCGGTAAGCCAACGACCCTATGTTTTGTAACCAACTGTTATTTTTTATGCTATCAGTACATTTTCTTTAAGAAGTTGTCGACAATAATGATCACAAATATTCAGCATTGTTTTATCAGCCCCGTTGTTTAGTGACAAACGTTTCCCTTTATTTACTCCAGCTTGCGCCCACTGCTAGATCTTGTAGATATTTCAACGCATGTGGTAACCAATATGTCGCCGTGTAAACTAAAAGTATAGGTCTATTTGATGTTTGATTTTCATGATAAAATCAAGCACGAGATGTTGAAAAATTTACATTAATCACAAGATAAAAGTTTTAATTTTCCAATATCAAAACATACTGGCATTAGACGAAGACCCACTTCCGTGGAATATACAAAAAATCTCCGAACAGTACGGCTCACGTGAAACACACACTTTACTCTTTACTCGCGTGTGAATCGGCTCTAGGCGAACTTACGCCTCGATACTCGGCGTATTTATGCGTCGAAACTGCACAAGTAAACAGTCGGAGCTCTAACCTTAAACAGTTGTTTTTCATAACTTGTGACTGATATTTAAACAAAAAATTGGAGAGTAACGAGAATCAGTTACTACCACAGAATCACTCAAGTTTATATGCATTCCATCTTCTGTACAGGAATTTTCCTATATATATACATGTATATGAAAATGTTCTCCAGATAGGGGGATTATTCAACTTTACAACCATACAAAAAAATCTATGAGCATAGACGAAATTCTAATGCACAAGGCCTCCCAAGTTACCTACTGTTAAGCAATAAAATTCGTTAAAAATAATTTTGTAGGCTTTAACATGATAATTAATGAACGACTGCTAATTGGATCTTGAGGAAGATGTATTTATCCTTAATATCAAGTAATAAGACAAACATTTGGCTACTATTTTAATTTATTAGCAAATGACCTTGGTACCTGATCCAGGTTACAAAATGAAATGGTTATTAGGGAAAAGTATCTGGTACTCTAAACCAAAGGGAGATAATAATTTGGCATTTTAATAACTTCCAGCAGTTATAAAACTTGTAACTGTTTAAGGTTAGAGCTCAGACTGGTAAAAGGTGCAACATTTTCTTACTGCAGTCATTTTAATGCATAATTATTCAATAACTTTAAAAAAAATCAAAGCAAAAGACAATTTTATGTATTAGTTAGAGGCTATGAAGTGAAATTTTAACAATTAAGAAACCCTAAGGGAAGGACCGCAGCGACTGACCGGGGTTTCTTAATTGTTAAAATTGCACTTCTTAGCCTCTAACTGACTTAGTGTTTGCCCTACTTTTTCCCCGCGCTTCTAAGAAACCACGCCTCTTAACACGTTCGCGCTACTACTAAATCTGCCTCATTGTGTCCAAACAAGCGCGTGCCATTTAGTAAGCGATTACTTAATGATTAAATGGTTAAAATTGGTGATCGTTAGAAATTTACATGAATAAATTCCCCATTTTTTTAAAATTCCTCACCGTCTGATTGGAGGAAAAAGTAGGGCAAACACTAAATTTGTTTTGGGAAAATTCAAATACCCGGATAATATCACGATAGTTATATGACAGTTCTTATTACCTGCTTCGCGGCGACTGAACATAAAATTCAATTAGTAATTATTATATTGGAAATTAGAGAAAAAAAATTATATCGATGAGTTTAGTAAAAAATTATCAAAACACATTGTAAAGAATTCCAGGTAATAAACCCGTTGTTAGTGCCGCCTTTTTAAAAGGTACCTACATCGCTTAGGATTATGGATAGACAAATTATTTATGTCGGTTCAAGAGAACTGACTTTTCGACAACAAAACGGAAAAATACGTGTGATTAAATGCATTAAAAGTTTGAAATCCACATTTTTTGCGAAATGTATTCATTATATTTAAATCAGTCATGTCAACTTTGCATGGAAAATATGCACTCAGCGTTATATGTATTTTTCTGCCGATTGATTGCTTTTTTCAAGCGCGATGTCAACAAGTTGAAGTTGTCGGAAAATTTAGATATGTTCCCATTAATAAATCGCCTCTGGTGTGCACTCATGGTTAATTGGAGTATACGCGGAGTGACTCGGAGTGTGATTTCAGATCACTCCGAGTGACTCGATGTACTTTCGCCGCGTGGATTCGTCAAGTTCAAACACTGATTTGGCGTAGATTCGCGCGACACTCGATTGGGCCAAACTCGGCTAATAGAGTAAAGTGTGGGTTTCGCGTGAGCCGTGCTGTATTTGTTTTTGTTTTTGTGGCTTTAGGAGAATGGTAATTTATTTTACCTTATTAGTTTATGATTTCCATCGATATGCCATAAAGCGTTTGGACCAGACACCTTGTACACACGACGCTCTCTCTCTGGACAATGGTACCAGTTGCTGCCAGCATTCCCTGAACAATTCTTTGACCTAGAGACGAGTTATTCTCGGTGAGGGCCCGTACTTGTATGTCAAGATCTACATCACTAATAACTGAATATCGTATTCGAAGTTTAATTCCATGCGATCTAAAAATAGACAACAATTGTATGAGTAACAACAAAACATGATATATAATTATGAAAACACAGGTGATATTAAATCCTAAACTATAACAGAGTTTCACTGAACACATTGTGTTGCCTAAACACAGGTGATATTAAATCCTAAACTATTTAACAGAGTTTCACTGAACACATTGTGTTGCCTGAACACTGGTGATATTAAATCCTAAACTATTTCACTGAACACATTGTGTTGCCTGAACACAGGTGATATTAAATCCTAAACTATAACAGAGTTTCACTGAACACAATGTGTTGCATGAACACAGGTGATATTAAATCCTAAACTATAACAGAGTTTAAATGAACACATTGTGTTGCCTGAACACAGGTGATATTAAATCCTAAACTATAACAGAGTTTCAATGAACACACTGTGTTGCCTGCCATGTGCCTATTTCTGCAATTTATCTACATGAAGGTTTAAAAATTTGGAGAATGGCAAAACCATCATGCATTATGGATTGGAGAAGAAACATTTTTAAGGGACATTATTCTGCATCAAGTAAATAAGGAAGGATTGCATTGGGGTTTTAAGGCGCACCAAACACATAAAAGGTTATATGACGCCTAACAGGAATGAACATGCCAGGTTCATCATATATGTACATCGAGATAAAATATGGAGAATGGGCCTTCTCACCCTGAACTGCAGAGTTGCTTCAAATTTTATTGTAGACACTCCATTTACGCTGGAGCCTTGTTTTTTCGGCCAATGCTCTAGTGATATGAGCGGGATGGCACCTGAAACAATGCAGGGGTCAAGATGAAAATCTTTAATAACATTAATTTGGGGGTCCTTCTACACATATGCCTTCCCCTCCTGCAGTGGCCCTATGTTTTGCCCCTTAACGAAACGGGGGCCCCAGAGCAATATATGATCTTTTAAGTTGGTTAAACCTTTTCAAACATTTATATAAAATGGTTAAAATTGTTATTGAATCACAATACAGATAATGTATTATATATTTTTTGTGAACTCGTTTGTTTCCATTATCAGAATATTTATGTTACGATAAACTGTTATATATGAGCCACAACACACAAAAAAACGCCCCTTCTGACGTTTAGACATGATCGTCATAAAATAAATATTGATGAGGTCGGCCGGTATTCAATTAATTAGTAATTTTTGTCACTTCTGTGTTTTACCTAATTATTAGATCATCTATAGGGAATATGTGTTCTTAATATAAAAACTTGATGCTATAGATAAGGTTAACTGTTTATGTTTTTTCTTGTTATTTAATCAACGACGTTGTGCAAAACGCAATGTCAACGTCAAAATTAATGGTGAGTAAAAGTAAAATCTTCAATTTCAAATTGAGATGAAATTGTTTTTAATTAAGATATCAACATAAATTAAAAAGATCTTTAAAGAGAAAATCACCATGTTTCATAAACATAAAAAAAAATCAAAATCTTGTCTGAAGGGTCGTTTTCGCGTGTTTCGGCACATATGTTTGTTTACTCTATGTTGCTTTGTACAGAGAGCCTCAGGGAAGATTAGAAATTTTACTAGCTGGGTTACCCTCTTAATATAAAGTCGTCAATTCAAGCAGTTTCAAAGAAATAGTGCTATATGATTTTACTATATAACTGTACGTAAACAATGATGGCTGCAGGCAACCATGATTAACTTCGAATCGAAATGATTTTCAACAAGGACCAACGTTATCATACTTATGTCTTACTAACTATTTTAGAAAAAGTCCCATATCAATATCACTGATAGTTTTCAGTAAGTAATCACTACATATTTGTTTTGTTTCTTAAATCTATTTTTAGCCGTGGCAGCCATCTTTCCAGCCGGTCTGCAAATTTGCTAGAACTAGATACATGTATCAAGAGCAACATTCTGGCGAAGTTTCATACTAGTTTTCAAGTATACAACATGTAGTTGCTACAAACTTATTTTTTAAAAACCTAATTTTTAGCTGTGGTGGCCATCTTAAATTTACGTTTTATGTTTTACATTGATCAACATAATTTTTGCTATGATGAACAAGACATCATGAGCAACATTTCGGTTATGTTTCATCGAAATCCATCTAGTATCCAAGGAGTAGTCATAACAAAAAAAGGCTATTGACAGAGGAACAGACGGACACCGCATCACGGCGTAAGCTCAGCTACAAATCTGAGCTACATACAAATACACTGGCAAAGTTTCATTTTTTCCCAGCAAAATCAGTGCCATTACTCTGACTTTACGATCCAATCCGACTGGTTTTCAAATCATTTGGAATGTCCATAGATTCACTGGCCAAGTTTCGTAAAGATCAAATACAAAATGAAGGTGCTACAGTGTAAACAAGGCTTTATATGACATTTTTCAACAATGGCCATAACTCCGGTGTTATAATTTCGATCAGGATGTTTTTAAACCCACATGAGCTTTCGTTGATATAAAGACACTTGCAAAGTTTCATAAAGACCCGATGAATAATGAAGTCTCTATGCGTAAACAATACAGAAGTTAACGGACAACGGACCGATGATCAACTCACCGGTACTAAACACTGACTGTCACTCTTAGACTAAGCTCTTTTTTGGCGATATATAGAAAAGAGAGGCAATGACATGTCCGAGGTAGACACAAGGACAAAACACACACTAGAGGGTGAGCTCAACTCTTTATTTTTTTTCATTATATCATAAATCAACAAGTCAATGTTTAGTACTCGTGCATCTCATACGGTAGACTATTGGCAAGTAGAGCTATAAAAAGAGCTTAAAAAATGTCAGGCATAGTCATGACACCTAAACATTTCGCTACCTTTCTTTTTTTGGCTAGCCCCAAGCTAAGACTGGTATAGCGCAATAGCACTTCGTACGGTCATGTCATTAAAATAAAAAAAAGTCTGTCATATTATTTACCTCAAACGTCTTTTCACAACAGATTGTGAAACATGGAGAAGGTGAGCCATTTTCTTGGTAGTAAACCCCATCTCTGCATAGTAAAGAAACTGCTCCCTGGAAACAATGAACAGTGGCCTTCCTCCTGTCTGCTGAACATGGGGTCTCTGAAAGCCAATTAACTGGTCGCTGTCTCTGTTAACAAAAAAGTGAAATATAAAACAACAACAACAAGAGGAATGCTCAACGGAGTATAAGTAGCTTTTTTTTTATTTGTTTAAAAGCATTTTTGGTATGTATCATAAAAATTCTGTTTCTGCTGAAGTATTGAAAAAAAAATTAAGGTAGCTAGGTTGGCTTTTTTAAAACTCTTTTTCTCATTGGAAAATATTTTAAAACTTGGACTAAACATTTATGTATCATGAATATGAAACATATATAAAACTAGAACCAATTCGACGGCAGGGGGCCATCGTAAAATACCCACGTTTTCTTCACACTGGTCACTTCCCTTCCACACCGTCATCCTAAACCGCTGCCCCCTCCTCCAACACACTGCCCCACATGTATACAATTTAATCTCTTCATCAAAATGTTTATTTGAGAAATATTTTTTTAATAAATTGACCCCCTGTTACCCTCCACCTCTTCACCCACCCCAAACCCAGGAAAGACGTCCAAGTTTTAAATAATAAATCATTTGACATGTTGTGTATCTCTTTATTAGATGACTATTATATCAATACCAATTAATGGTCAAAAGTATAAACAATTACACCGTAATTGCATTATTAGTTAGGGCCCGCGCAGACGTTCGAGTTTGCGAAATAACAAAATTGTTTAATATTGTGTTTATCTTTTATAGACCATTACTTATATAAGTTATGTAAAAGAGTGTGTTTGACCTTTTGACCCCAATGAGGGACCCTGGGTACAGAGCCATCATCATAATGTTTCATTTGACAAATAATTACCAAAAAAATAATAATAAAATACCCCCAAACCCCTCCGCCCTCCACACCCACTCTGGGCCTCAGGGCAGACAAGTTTGCGGAATAAAAACATTGTTTGATATGTTTTTTATCTTTTATAGACGATTACATATACCAAGTTAGGTGCAAAAATATGAAAAAATGACAGTGTTATTGAAGTTCATACCCTACGTTTGGTTGAATTCCGTTCAGCGTGGGTATAAAAAGAAAAGAAGAGAGAGCATTATTTCTAGGCTAGAGCTAATTCTAACCAAATGAGAATGTCTTCAGCCATCAAGCTTAGCATCAAGGCAAGGTTTGCACATCATTGTATTAAATAATCATGATCCACATGCAGCACGCTACTGGGTGTTCATTCCAAGAAATAACTCGCCAATTTGCAATGATACTTTTATGTTTTCAATTTGAGAATTTAATTTTTTAAAGTTCCATGCTTTAATATTGCACATGCAGCACACTACGGGGTATTCAGGCCAAGAAATAACTTGCAAATTTGCAATGATATTTTTACGTTTTTTAATATTGAGAATTTGATTTTCGAAAGTCGCATGCTTTAATATTGCGAGCCTAGCATTGTATATATATATATATTATTGAAAGTCATCTAGTTGATTAATTAATGATGGTATTTATTGTTTGTAAGTAGGAAATTTACCCAGATCAAATTATGACATTCAGTTTGCCGAAATGACGGAAAGATAATTTTGGAATGTAAAGATATATCTAGATATCTAGTAAATGACCTGTGATATAGTCTGCTACACAGCGTTCAAAATTAACAACTGTATAACACCACCATTTCTGTAGTTGTATTGGCGACCAAAGCGATTGGCTGATGTACTTTATACATGTACATTATGCCTACTGGAGGATTTCCAGTTAAACCACCTGCACATACAAGGCCATTGATCTGTTTTGGGGGACTGCGACCCATATCCTTGGGTGGGGGAATTTTAGCGTGCTTTTACAGGAAATGGGGAATTATTTTGTGGCCATAATTTTGATTATAATCATTGTTTTAAATAAAATATAGGCCATCATTAAAAATATATTTGTTTGCTGTTTCCCGACCAAGGATTTTTAATGAATTTTGTTGCATAACAGTAGGTAACTTGAGAGGCCTTGCGCATTGGATTTTCATTGCATGGTTGTAAAGTTGAATAATCACCCTACCTATAGACAATTGTCATATATGTAGGAAAATTCCTGTACAGAAGATAGAATGCATCTAAACTGGAGTGATTTTATGGTAGTAACTGATTCTGGTTACTATACGAGTTTTAGTGTGTTTTTTAATATAAACAGTCACAGGTTATGAAAAACGTAACTGTTTAAGGTTAGAGCTCTGACTGTACATCTGTTTCTATCGAACCCAAGATTGGATTGACTTCAGTAAACAAAAACGATATATGTAGAATGTAACTTGTGAATATAAATAATTTATATTAACATAGTTTTAAAATTCATATGATACGTTTCTATAAACATGATTCTCTGCCATATAATTATTATGGATGAGTTTTTTAAAAGTGCCCCATTTTATTAATCAAAAGCGGCGCGTTTTCGAGATATTCATAAAACTGAAGTGGAACATAATGATTGCCCCTTCAAATTATAACACGAATAATGATGTAATATTTCTGATGATGTGTAAAATAAACTCTACAATGCCTGTTTTAATGTTGATTTATACCAGCAAATGTTACTTGTCCTCATGGAAATCAGATTTAACATTTAACATTCGAAGTGCAAAGTACCGTAACACGCAGTTTTGTGGGAACCCGTACATCGCAACATCGAATATTGTCTCGTTTTTTCAGTGAAAAATAAGTCGACATAATAATAAACTGTTTGGAAAAATACAAACAAAAAGTTTTTTATTATTATTTTGTTTAGCGTTTGTCTACATGTATTTATTTCAACCAAAAGTATGTAGTTCACGGTCCTAAAACAAAATCTACAGGGTAAAATCCTTGATCTTCAATGTTCGTTTTCAACCTTTTTCCCAGTTTTTGGATTGAATATTTTTGTCGCCACCTGGGCGCGTGAAACTCACATTATAGTTGCACAGGCCATTTTTTACTCGCCATGGGCGACTGCAAATTTGTGCGACTGGGCGATGGGCGACTGTTAATTTGTGCGACTGGGCGAGTGCTAATGTGTGCCCCTGGTTTAGGGAGTTACATATTTGTAACACTGGATGTTCTGGCATAGTCATGTTGTAGGCTCCAGAAGTTTTAATGTAATATGGCGACGTGAAAATATCAGACTCAAGAATAGTCTTTAATATGTATTTTATTAAACTACTATCTAATTATATTTCACAATAAAACTATACACAGTTGAAAAACCAGAGTAAATATTCAACTTTGATTAAATGTACAAGTTACAATTCGTAAGCAGTTCTAACTTTCAAAAGTGCGAGCTTAGCCGTCAAAATGAATCTGAATTAATATCTATGAATCTGTAAGTATCTCTGACCAGTCTATAAGAATCTGCACCGTAAATATGTACGGATCTGCCGTATGAAGGCAATCTCGTATATTATATAGCGTGAATATGTCCCACCTTTGAACTGTCACGTGTACCCTCGACCATGAACTTTAACCTCTGAAACTGGTTCTAGGACGCCAAATTTGGGGTCGATCGTACAAATCTCCTCTTTTAGGAGTAAACAAAATATTTATCTTACTTTCCAAAATGCTGATACAGGGTATTTATATAATTCTCCCAAAGTTCCCCCGGTCATTTGGTTGTTTTAACGGACAAACCTCTACTTAACTAAAGGTTATGGTCTTACTGTTACTAAATATATACTTGATTGGATTAATTAACTTTCATGCGCATCAGTCATGAACTTTCAGAGGAAATGGTCAAACCCAGGCCTCTACACAAACAACGTAATTAAGCTACTTCTGAGACAAATGACAGAGGCCGTGAATGAATGTTGGTCACCTAGTTTTTCATGTACATGTTATGATCAGCCATTGATGCAATATAATATCTTACTTAAAGACCCCCCGAAGCTCACTATATCACAATGTTTGACCCAGCTGCTCGTCTTTGTAGACATCCGCGTTGGTCAATTCATAATTTTCCGTTGCCGAGATGTTGAGTTTTTATTGTATTTTCAGTAGGTGATAAAACTTGTGTTACTCGCATTTTATCCTTAGGCTCTATAGTAACATAAACATCTTTGGCAGAGTAAAAAGACAATAATTTTTAAGACTTTGATTTTAAAAAATGCATAATTGAATCAATTTGCATGAACTATTCAGGGTTTTAAAATTATCACACTGTAGGTACCTTAATTTTAACAGTAAACTTGGTTGATCATCAAGGATAAAGACAGAGTTGATCACCTACCAGAATGTATTGATACGTCTTATTTCTGGTCACCGATTCATTCCTCAGTTTTTTTGATGACGCTCTGTCAAAATTATGAATACATGTAGTTGTATGGGGTGACCAGATTGTGGAGCAATACTCTAGCTGGGGTCTGACCAGTTAAGACTTAGAGGCATCCGTAACTATGACCCGTTCCATTTATAGATATTATGAGTGGGCTGAATTTTAAATGACTGCCCAGTCTTACCTTTTTTGATCTTCAATATCATGAAGCATTTGCATGATGATATCAGACAGTGCCTCCAATTCTACATGCGCTGTGGCCATGCGTCTGACATTACGCTGTAAAGCCGTCAGTCGGTTAAAACCCGCCTCCAACACTTCACTAGACATCGCACTAGGCATTTTGGCGTGCTTTTCATATGTTGGTTATACATTCTATATTTCATAATTTTTTTATACATAGGGGATTTATTTATTCATTCGTATTCGTTACTAGGCGGCAAGAGCTAAGCAGACGTAAGTATTGTCTATGGCGGATTACTGTATGTATATTTACTATAGTTGTTTCTATTATATTAGGCCAGGGACACCAATGAGCTTCGCAGGTATATTACTTATTAAATTGCTGTCAACAATTGTCACCAAACAATGAATTTTGATGTCCGCTATGTATAATGAACCAAAGTCGGAATTGTGGCGAGCGAGCTATTATAATAAAATATATCACACATCTCTAGAAGTTTAAAAATATTCGGTGTGTTATTTACATATATACATTGTCCATGTTATGTCTGATCGTTGCTCCCGTTGTATAATTAATGTTTCTCAATAAAATATATCATATTTATTAAAAATAATAAAACATAATAAAAATACCCAATGCAGTTTGTCGAGCACTACTCCTCAGCATTCAAGTCCTCTCTCTATGAGAGAGACCTTGGTCTGAGGAGGGTTGCTCGTCCACACAAAACCACGAGGAGGTCACACTGGGGAGGGCAGCGGTCAAAGGAATACATAGACATTATGTGAGATATTGGAGCGAAACATAATTTGTACATAGAAGGGATAAATCACAAAATGAGTAATGTATCTAAATACTGTGCCTGCGTTGTCATCAGACTCAAAAATCGCCCCAACGCGTCCACCGGATCAGTCCCATATCCTATCTGTATCAAGTGTTCAATTGTAATTCGGCCACTTATATTAGGGGGGTTGGGTGGTATATATTTAATCACAAGCAGAATAACTGTCTTTTTCTGATGATGATTATACACAGGATATTGCAATTACAACGTGCATATATATGAAAGTATGGACAATATAGTCATAAATGCATAAATAAGTTGTTTTTTTCGAAATGGGTGGCCTTAACATAATCACTAAGGGCGCTGAAAGTCAATTGCCTATATTTTTTCTGTGGGTCGAGTAGATTATTTAGTTTAAAAGGTATAGCGCTTTGTTGTAATTTCAACTTTAACTCTTCCCTTTTTATATCGAGCTGACTGCATTCAAGTAAAAAATGTTCAGTGGTGTATGGGACACAACAGGAAGTACATTTTTTATCAAGATCTTTAATGATATGACTTCCTAAACTCGATGGTAATAAGTATCCCATTCTGAGTCGTGTTATGGCTTTATTGAGCATTTTATTATCAGAGAATAAGGCATGATTTCTGAAATTACAACTAAGTCGAGTAAACGTATTAAATTTATTGGCTTGATTGGTTAAATAAGTGTTTAATTTTTCCTTTTTTTTTTACGAATGCCAGAATAAACTTCTGAAGGTCCGCAGGGAATATCCTTATCGATAGCAGGGTGATCCAGCCCTGCCTTGCAGACAAGGTCGGCCTTTTCATTGCCTGCGATATTTACGTGGGCTGGACACCATTCCAAGTTAACTATGAGATTTAGGATATTACATTCATTGAGTAGAATTAAAATGTTAGAAATAAGGTCTGGTCTAGACTTACTTGTCCTATTTTTAATTGAAGTAAGGCTAGAGAGGGAATCCGAGAAGATAACTGATTTGGGAGGTTTATTTTGGATGATCCATTTAAGGGACTTGATTACTGCGATCAGCTCTGCAGTAAAAATAGAGAGTCCATCAGAAATTCTATTTATTTTAATAATATTTTTCGAGGGGATAACGAAGGCAGATGCCACACGCTCTGTGACAGGATCCTTAGATCCGTCAGTGTAAATGTTTATATAGGAACTATATTTATTGTCAATATGTTCATTAAAAACTTGTTTAATAAGTAAAGGGTTGTCTTGTTTTTTAATAATGTTTGTAATGGAGATATCAACTTTTGGTAGGGCTAGAGTCCAAGGTGGAATATCTCTAGGATTAAAGTCCGCTATATTTATATTGTCTATTTTATAATCCTGCGTTAAATTAAGTATTGTTGTGCCAAACGGTTTTTTGCAGTGTGTTGTTTTAAAGATCTCATTAACAGGATTAAAAAAATTTCTCGTTTGGGTCCTGGCCCAGAAACGCAGCATCTGCTCCTCTCTATGTAAATGTTGTGGGAGAACTCCAGACTCGTGTTCTAGTAAATGTTTAGGTGTTGAATTCAGCGCTCCCAGTGCTATCCTTAATGCCTTATTTTGGATTATATCTAATTGTTGAAGAAGTGACGGTGCAGCACATGAATAAACGTGGGATCCATAGTCAATTTAAGATCTTATCAGGGTTTTATATAAAATAATTAGTGATCTTCTATCCGAGCCAAAATCTGTTCCTTGTAGCATACTTTTTGGGCTTTAATTTGTAGTTTATCAAGATTTTTCCCCTTAATCCAAGTGCTGCTATCGTCTGCAAATTGGCTAATTACCATTCCTGATTCTTTTATTATATCTGACAAATCATTTAATTATAAGTACATTAAAAAGGAGGGGGGGGGGATTATAGATCCTTGAGGAGTGCCCCTCTCGAGAGTCTCCTCATCCGAAAGGGAGTCACCAACTTTTACAGTAATTTTCCTGTCCTGAAGAAATGCCTTGATGAAGAAAAAACAATTACCTCTAATACCGAGGTCAAATAATTTAGAAAGGATTCCTATATTCCAGGCAAGATCAAATGCTGCCTGTAAATCAAGAAAAATGGCTAAAACTGAATGGCCAATGTTTTTGGCAAAAATAATATCATGTTGAAGTCTTGCTAGTTGATCTTGGGTACTACGTCCCTTTCTGAAACCTGATTGAAATTTATTTATTAAATTATTTGATTCTAAAACGTGTTCTAGGCGGACTTTAACCATGAATTCCATAAGCTTACTAGGGTGAGAGGTGTGGCTAATGGGACGGTGAGATTTAGGGTCGTTAGGGTCTTTAAAATGGTAGTGGATCTTCTCTTGGCGGTTATTGTCGTCACACGGGGTGGTAGTGTTCAGGTACACATGAGTGGATCTTCTCTTGGATATAGAAGTATGACGCGGCGGTTATTGATGTCACACGGGGAGGTAGTGTCCAGGTACACATGAGTGGATCTTCTCTTGGATATAGAAGTATGACGCGGCAGTTATTGTCGTCACACGGGGTGGTAGTGTCAAGGTACACAGGAATGGATCTTCTCTTGGATATAGAAGTATGACGCGGCAGTTATTGTCGTCACACGGGGTGGTAGTGTCAAGGTACACAGGAGTGGATATTCTCTTGGATATGGAAGCATGACGCGGCGGTTATTGTCGTCACACGGGGTGGTAGTGTCCAGGTACACATGAGTGGATCTTCTCTTGGATATGGAAGTATGACGAGGCGGTTATTGTCGTCACACGGGTTGGTAGTGTCCAGGTACTCAGGAGTGGATCTTCTTTTGGATATAGAAGTATGACGCGGCAGTTATTGTCGTCAAACGGGGTGGTAGTGTCCAGGTAAACATGAGTGGATCTGCTCTTGGGTATAGAAGTATGACGCGGCAGTTATTGTCGTCACACGGGGTGGTAGTGTCAAGGTACACAGGTGTGGATCTTCTCCTGGATATAGAAGTATGACGTGGCGGTTATTGTCGTCACACGGGGTGCTAGTGTCTAGGTACACATGAGTGGATCTTCTCTTGAATATAGAAGTTTGACGTGGCGGTTATTGTCATCACACGGGGTGGTAGTGTCCAGGTACACATGTGTGGATCTTCACTTCGATATAGAAGTATGACGCGGCAGTTATTGTCGTCACACGGGGTGGTAGTGTCCAGGTACACATGAGTGGATATTCTCTTGGATATAGAAGTATGACGCGGCAGTTATTGTCGTCACACGGGGTGACAGTGTCAAGGTACACATGAGTGGATCTGCTCTTGGATATAGAAGTATGACGCCGCAGTTACTGTCGTCACACGGGGTGGTATTGTCAAGGTACACAGGAGTGGATCTTCTCTTGGATATAGAAGTATGACGTGGCGGTTATTGTCGTCAAACGGGGTGCTAGTGTCCAGGTACACATGAGTGGATCTTCTCTTGGATATAGAAGTATGATGTGGCGGTTATTGTCGTCACACGGGGTGGTAGTGTCCAGGTACACATGTGTGGATCTTCACTTCGATATAGAAGTATGACGCGGCAGTTATTGTCGTCACACGGGGTAGTAGTGTCAAGGTACACAGGAGTGGATCTTCTCTTAGATATAAAAGTATGACGCGGCAGTTATTGTCGTCACACGGGGTGATAGTGTCAAGGTACACATGACTGGATCTTCTCTTGGATATAAAAGTATGATGCGGCAGTTATTGTCGTCACACGGGGTGATAGTGTCAAGGTACACAGGAGTGGATCTTCTCTTAGATATAAATGTATGACGCGGCAGTTATTGTCGTCACACGGGATGATAGTGTCAAGGTACACATGAGTGGATCTTCTCTTGGATATAAAAGTATGACGCGGCAGTTATTGTCGTCACACGGGGTGGTAGTGTCCAGCTACACATGAGTGGATATTCTCTTGGATATAGAAGTATGACGCGGCAGTTATTGTCGCCACACGGGGTGGCAGTGTCAAGGTACACAGGAGTGGATCTTCTCTTAGATATAAAAGTATGACGCGGCAGTTATTGTCGTCGCACGGGGTGGTAGTGTCAAGGTACACATGAGTGGATCTACTCTTGGATATAGAAGTGTGACGCGGCGGTTATTGTCGTCACACGGGGTGGTAGTGTCCAGGTACACATGAGTGGATCTTCTCTTGGATATAGAAGTATGACGTGGCGGTTTTTGTCGTCTCACGGGGTGGTAGTGTCAAGGTACACCGGAGTGGATCTTCTCTTAGATATAAAAGTATGACGCGGCAGTTATTGTCGTCACACGGGGTGGTAGTGTCCAGGTACACATGAGTGGATATTCTCTTGGATATAGAAGTATGACGCGGCAGTTATTGTCGTCACACGGGGTGGCAGTGTCAAGGTACGCAGGGGTGGATCTTCTCTTAGATATAAAAGTATGACGCGGCAGTTATTGTCGTCACACGGGGTGGTAGTGTCAAGGTACACATGAGTGGATCTACTCTTGGATATAGAAGTGTGACGCGGCGGTTATTGTCGTCACACGGGGTGGTAGTGTCCAGGTACACATGAGTGGATCTTCTCTTGGATATAGAAGTATGACTTGGCGGTTATTATCGTCACACGGGGTGGTAGTGTCAAGGTACACATGAGTGGATCTTCTCTTGGATATAGAAATATGACGCGGCAGTTATTGTCGTCACACGGGATGGTAGTGTCAAGGTACACAGGAGTGGATCTTCTCTTGGATATAGAAGTATGACGCGGCAGTTATTGTCGTCATACGGGGTGGTAGTGTCAAGGTACACAGGAGTGGATATTCTCTTGGATATGGAAGTATGACGCGGCGGTTATTGTCGTCACACGGGGTGGTAGTGTCCAGGTACACATGAGTGGATCTTCTCTTGGATATGGAAGTATGACGCGGCAGTTATTGTCGTCACACGGGTTGGTAGTGTCCAGGTACACAGGAGTGGATCTTCTTTTGGATATAGAAGTATGACGCGGCAGTTATTGTCGTCAAACGGGGTGGTAGTGTCCAGGTAAACATCAGTGGATCTGCTCTTGGATATAGAAGTATGACGCGGCAGTTATTGTCGTCACACGGGGTGGTAGTGTCCAGGTTCACATGAGTGGATCTTCTCTTGGATATAGAAGTATGACGCGGCAGTTATTGTCGTCACACGGGGTGGTAGTGTCCAGGTACAAAGGAGTGGATCTTCTCTTGGATATAGAAGTATGGCGCGGCGGTTATTGTCGTCACACGGGGTGGTAGTGTCCAGGTACACAGGAGTGGATCTTCTCTTGGATATAGAAGTATGAAGCGGCGGTAAATGTCGTAACATGGGGTGGTAGTGTCCAGGTACACATGAGTGGATCTTCTCTTGGATATAGAAGTATGACGAGGCGGTTATTGTCGTAACACGGGGTGGTAGTGTTCAGGTACACAGGAGTGGATCTTCTCTTGGATATAGAAGTATGACGCGGCGGTTATTGTCGTCACACGGGGTGGTAGTGTCCAGGTACCCATGAGTGGATCTTCTCTTGGATATAGATGTATGACGCGGCAGTTATTGTCGTCACACGGTGTGGTAGTGTCCAGGTACACATGAGTGGATCTTCTCTTGGATATAGAAGTATGACGCGGCAGTTATTGTCGTCACACGGGGTGGTAGTGTCCAGGTACACATCAGTGGATCTTCTCTTGGATATAGAAGTATGACGTGGCGGTTATTGTCGTCACACGGGGTGGTAGTGTCCGGGTACGTCGTTAACATAATAATTGCACACGAGATATAGTCCTACAAAAGTCCTTGGTGGGTATGACATTGTACATACAGATGGGTATGACATTGTGCATACAGATGGGTATGACATTGTACATACAGACATACAGATGGGTATGACATTGTACATACAGATAGGTATGACATTGTACATACAGATGCGTATGACGTTGTACATGCAGATGGGTATGACGTTGTACATGCAGATGGGTATGACATTGTACATGCAAATGGGTATGACATTGTACATACAGATGGGTATGACATTGTACATATAGATGGGTATGACATTGTACATATAGATGGGTATGACATTGTACATATAGATGGGTATGACATTGTACATATAGATGGGTTTGACATTGTACATATAGATGGGTATGACATTGTACATATAGATGGGTATGACATTGTACATATAGATGGGTATGACAAATTGAAACGATACGGCTATCCTATTCATGGAGCCATAGACGGGTAATGAGATAAATGCTTTACATAATTCGTTTAATAATATGTTAGTATAGGTATGAGTCACGTACCTCTTTGTTTAACCAAGTTCGCACCAACATGACTTTTGCTAGTGTCCGAAATCCGATTAATCATATCGGGAGTTATTCGTTTTTTCCATCATGCCTGCCAAAGCTTTTGAACACATGACACAATTTAAGATTTAAAGCGCGCGAAGAACATTTTTAAAGGAAAACTTGATTTCCTGAAGAAAAAAAAAACGCAAATTAAAATTATTTTTGCAATTAATACTTATGCATTGTTTGATAGCTATAGAAAATAATGGATAAGCATACTTCAACATGCGTGCATAAAAGTATTTTATTTTAGGGAGGACTTTGTAAAAAAAAAGATTAGAAAGACTTTGTATTTGCATTTAGCACGCTTTATTTTGTACCACAACTGGGTTTTCTTCATGACAGTGCACATACTATTCTACACAGATGCGTGCTAAATGCAAAAGCAAATTATGTATAACTCCTATTATAATCATCTTGCTGCACGGTAGCAGGTGTTATAGTGATACCACCACATAGAAGTAGTCACTAGCTCCTAAATATTGCTATATCAATTGTTAATTGCACTCAGTACAGTACAGCATGACCCCTATTGATTTGACACTTCAATTGTAAAATTAATACTCTCCTTTGCATTTTATACGGAGGTACTGTAACTTTTCGCTGTAACTTTTGTATTCCAAAGGTCCACTATTACTGACACTAACTTTGATTTCAGATACTCACGACGCGTCCTATGGCTGAATGTGGCAAGCTCCAACAACGACCCTAAATGTGTAGCAACCTTTCTCTTGAAGTACTTGTCAGATAAAGGGTATGTAACTGGAGTGATCGTCTGGTTAAAGTACAGGGTGCCTTTTTGTCCGTTATAACCTTCATCAAAATGGTCCAACCGGCATTGTATCCACTTCTTTGATAATGTTCTCAAACATATTAGGAATATGGCAATGAAAAAATAAACACAACACTTAGAAAGATTGTTTTTTTCTTTATTATTGCAAAATCCTGATATGGTTCAGGAATTTTTAAAAATTTCTCAGATACCAAATGCCGTACAGTGTTTAAACTTCATACACACTTACATCTATATGGCAGCAATATGTTCCTACCCAAATCAGGTCAATATAAATGATCATGGCCTACTTTTTACACTTTGTTACTTTACATTAAAGTTTTACATTAAAGTTTGATACATTCAATTTATTTGTTAAGTCCATTTCTTCAACACCAGATGCCTTACAGCTTTCAAAATGTACAGATGTTTATAACTATATGACGGCGGAATGTTTCAATGAAAAGAAGGTCAATATGAATTACCTTGACCTACTTTTGGCACTTTGTTAATTTACATTAAAGATTTACATTCAAGTTTTTTATTAAGTCAATTTCTCAAATATCAAGCCGTACAGTTTTCAAACTTCATACACACTTACATCTATACGGCAGCAATATGACCTTGGCCAACTTTTTACACTTTGTTAATTTCAAAATGTACAGATGTTTATAACTATATGAAGGCGGAATGTTTCAATGAAAAGTAGGTCAGTATGAATTACCTTGACCTGCTTCTGGCACTTTGTTAATTTACATTAAAGTTTTCATTCAAGTTTTTTATAACTTCCATTACAGTCGTACAGATTTTAAATTTCATCCCGCTGACATATGTATGACATCAACATGTTTCTACCTCAAAACAGGTCAGTATCAATTACCTTGACCTAAATTTTTAACTTTGTTAATTTACATTCAAGTTTTATATTATGTCCATTACTGAGAGACCTAAAGCCACACAGCTTTCAAACTTCATACACCATTACATCTTTAGTGTTTGCCCTACTTTTTCCTCCAATCAGACGGTGAGGAATTTTAAAAAAATGGTGAACTTATTCATGTAAATTTCTAACGATCACCAATTTTAACCATTTAATCATTAAGTAATATCTTACTAAATGGCACGCGCTTGTTTTGGCGCGAACGTGTTAAGACGCGTGGTTTCGTAGAAGCGCGGGGAAAAAGTAGGGCAAACACTAAGTCAGTTAGAGGGTAAGAAGTGAAATTTTAACAATTAAGAAACCCCGGTCAGTCGCTGCGCTCCTTCCCTTAGGGTTTCTTAATTGTTAAAATTTCACTTCATAGCCTCTAACTAATGCATATGACATCAATATGTTACTGCACAAAAGCAGCTCAATACCAGTCACCTTGACCTAATATTTTTTATTCATTTACATTTAATTTGCTGGGATTTTTAAATGTTCAAGTATGAATTATTAATATTTCACTCCAGTGTTTACTTGGTAAAGCACTCTCTCACTGAACCAGAACATAATTTGTCGTCTCTCATGGAACCCAAATTGTGATGGCCCACACAATTTTGAAATAACGTACATCGAAGTTTGCGTGTAAGCTGTAAGGTGTAACTGGGGGATGGTTACCCGACCCTCACACACCTATGACTGGGAAATAAACGGGTTTCCTCATTTGAACTCAAAAAAGAAAACAGAAAGAAACTGCTAGCAGCTTGATTCCATTCTTATGACAAGGCATGAAAATCGCTTGATTCCAGTTTTGTTGCACATGGTGAGTACAAAATTAACAGTGAGAAAACACACGATTCCAGTTATATATATGACAGTGAAGGTACCTGTGATACCCGTTACGCTGCACACAGTGAATGTTTTTTTAACAGTAATTAAGCTTTTTAAAGCACATATAAAACATGCACATGCATCTACATTAAGCAGAATATAACTTGCCTTTTAATATTACACTGAACTTTTTGTTACTTGTTACTACATTTTGTAAGCAACTGATGACCCTTTAGCGGGGCATTCGTGTCCCATGGACACATTTGCTAGTGGGGTTTTGTACCGCTATTGAATTCGTCAAACAATGTTGTTTTTATTTAGTAAATTTTCAATAATGGTAAGTATTTAATTTTTGTCAACGTAATTATATTCGTGTTGTATAAGCTAACAGTTATAGACGTTGTCCCTTGATCCGTACAATATAATTAGTGTTAGAACTAGTTTGTTCTGGAACACTGGATGACTATGCTATTTTTTGTTGTGTAAATCATAAATATTAATTCATTTGATGCTTTAAGGTTGTCATAAATTCCTAATTTATATGTGAAATAGTCGGCAGTCTTAACCCTAATTATATTAATATTTATTATTAAACAACAAAATCCAACCAAGTCGTCGAGTTTTCCGGATTAAACATTTTCATAAACAATAATTAAACCGAAGGTAACATGCAGCTTATTAAAAAATGCAGAGGTATATTACATGTGCAAGTTATGCAGATTATGTGGGTTTTCATTTGTGTTTGTATTGGCACCAATCACTCTTTCAGCCAGCCTTTTTCCCCTTTAACATAAAAGAATGTCCAACAAAACACCAAGATTGCAGGGTATACATTTAAATAAAGTAAAAAGTAAAGTGTTTGTTTATTATAGTGAAAGGGCCAGTCAATTTTGACTTATGAGACACCATTGTCTTGAACATCATTACTTCCCGATTCCTATTCTTTAATGCCAGGCACCAGGCAGGTAGGCAATCGGTATCCGTTATTTAACTAGCTGGCGGTTCACCAACCGGACTCTCTTCCGTAACAAGCCCACCTCTAAAGGGACTCGAACCTTCGACCTCCACATTACGAGGCGGTAGCCCTATTGTCAACACTTTTTGTGTTTGTGATGTCGTTTGCATTTATTATTGCTTTTGCCTTCTTGTTTGTCTGTTTGCGTGTTTGTTTCTGTGTTTTGTGGTTTACTGTCCTCCTTGAATGCTACTTTTCCTGTCCGATCTTTTTATATTTCTTTTTTAACCACTAGACCACCGTAACTCCGTTATATATACATATTCAAAACCAATAGGATTATGTTAAAGCATGTGTTATTTATTGTAAGTGCATGCATGGATAAACAGTTTCGGATTTCTTTTAGGGCTATTCCATTAAAACATACCCGGGACCCAGGAAGGCAATTTGATAAACATCTATGGGTGAACCCTATTTTCTGAAAATTGTTTTTTAAACTCAATTAAAGCATCTATGGGCGGGTGTTCAATTTCAAAAGTGCCTTCTTTTATCGTGTGTATTATTAACGTTTTGTGAAAAAGATTTATCATGTATGTTTGAAGGTTTGTTATACGTTTGTAGCAGTATGTTATAATATATTGGAATCGTATTAATATATGCTGAAGGTGCTTCCACGGTGTGTGAGAATGGATGCAGGAACAGAGAACGTGCTAGCTGAAGACATACAAAAAGCGTTTCGCTGGGAACAGACAGATGATATGGCAACAGAAAGGAGTGTCATCATTGGTTGTTCTCATACAAATCAGGTACGCGCATATAACAAAGCATTTATACGATTGTTGGCTCAACTATCTGAATAATAATACATCTATAGCGTATGTAAGCACCTCGGCGTCGGCTCCCTCTCCACATTGAGTTCTGCGTGTAATCTCTGTTTACAGGTCTTTATCTCTTACATTTCTTGTCCTGGCTTAATTAGATTTGTCCATACGTTTCTTTATAGTATTTTCTATACAGTAGGGTTGCATGTGTAATTTTGTATTTTATAAATTCTGGGCTCCCATGGAACCAAAGTAATTTATGCACAACGTGAAGTGGGGGCAATATAAGAATCGCGTTTCCCCCAATGTCCCGCCGCTTTTGACGTTGTTATCCAATAAGTATCCCGACAACGCAGGTCTTTCCCATATTACATGAAAGACGTATGCTCTGTTCTTCTGGCCCGTTTTATTAAACATCTTACGGTCAATTTTAGCGTAAGTTTGTCGTAGGATGATCGTACGTCTTTTTACGCGTATTATGAACAAAATCGTACGATATTTTTGTCTACGATATCGTAACTCCTGGTCGTAAATTTACGACTGGTCTAGGGCAATCTTAAACTCACTAAGATATTGCAAGTGTCATGGCCGCAATACCAATTTTTAACGCCCACAGACGCGCACGTCGCAACTCAAGGGTTTTAAGGGATCGGCCGAACATCCTTGAGGTATTTAATGATGCCGATACTTTCCCGCGACCGGTTGAACAGCGAAAGTATTGAATGGTTGGACGTCTCACACCACAATTAATTTTCCATAGGGTCCCATTGTAATGTTTTTGTTCGTGGCATAGAGATAAAAAAGATTTTGCAACATGTATTTATGCTTAAATTCTTCATTGATCCAATATCTGCATGCTATTAACTTTTAACGAATATTTACCAGATTGAACTTTTTTTAATTTCATGTTTGCCTGACACCTATCAAAATTTAGACAAAAATACAACCCCGTGGAGATTAGACCCATGATGTGTAAAATGAGGCAGAATTAGCTAGAAATCTTATATCAACATGCATTTTTCTGGGATCTCTTCCTAAAATGCTGTAGATTTAGAACCTTGTAAAGATAAATCAATGTATCCTGTAAAATGTAGAAAAGCGAACTTGTTTTTTTTTATCTACCTCCTTCATCTTTAATAGTGGTGTGAGTCCTGGAGGATTTGCTTTTTGACGATCTAGCGTCGACCACGAACGGGGGTAAACCAGTGACACCCCAGCTAGAGTTTATTTACTTCAAACTACAAGAATATAAGTTACACAGTTTTCCAGCAGGTCGAATAATAATACCTGGATCTACATATAAATTGCAATTACAGTAAGCAAAAGTTATTTGCCTTTGATTGCCAGAGCGGTGTCCAGGATACACAAATTAGGTCAGAGCGTTCTTCGATGTGAGGAAAGATTCACGAAATATGAGCTTATATCGAATCAAAGAGGCATTCCGACATGCTTCTTAAACGGTACAACTGTTAAATATTGCAAGTTTAATATGATTTTTCAAAAATAAATCGTTTAATGGACGGGTTTGTAAATATGTCATTTGTTTTCGCGATTGCATACGTATTACGTATGATACAATTCTACATGTTTAACAAGCTCATTGATTATTCCATTGAGTTGTGCGTGTAATAAATTCAAAATGCATTGTTATCATTCAGTGCATTCACATCACAAATGGTCCATGTGCTGCCAAAGAATCTACAGAACGATGGGGGGAAATGTATCTTCTAAGAAAAACGTTGTCTCATGAATGAATGCTCCTATTAAAACCATAAACACCGAGATGTCAAAACGTTGGATTCGTACACTATATACTAGTCAAAAACAACTCAAAACTCACAATTTTAACACGACAATGTTTGAAACATGTCACAAATAGATCAACAATGTGATATAAACCAGAATGACACATTAAATAGTGAAAATGCCTTTCAAAAACAAAATAACAATAATTATTTACTGACCATCCTTATGTAATAGTACTTAGTTCGGGGTATGTAAATAGATAGGTTTATAAGCGGTTACTACAGTCTCACTGCAGAGCTGGCTTTTATGGTGATATCGGTAGAGCGTCCGCTTCCGATGCAAGGGGTCATGAGTTTAAACCCGCCTAGTGCCTTAAATATTTATATGTAATTTTTCATTATGACTACCTCAGGCCCACACTTCTTCTACCCCAGCCCGACATTTCATTTGCTGAAATGGGTGTGCTATACCTATCTACCCTGATTAAACAGCAATCAATGGAATTCTTAGAAAAATAACCTAATGTTGAATTGTGTTTTTCTTTAGCTTTGCGCTCTTTTGATTACATTTTTCGGTGGTTTTCATATTACCAGTTGCCATCCGGTAATGGGCTATGGTCTGGTACACCCTGTCTCTAAACAAATCAAAAGTGAAGCATTTTTAAGAAATTGAATTAAATAATAGTACCCGCTATACCCTTTATATGTTTCTCAGAATGAGCCAATTGATGATCGCTTTGGCTTTCCAGAGTTTCAGTTGAGTCATTTATCTGCCACAACAACAAAATGGATTGTCCGATGGGAAATTTGAAAATCACACATTTATACACCATTATTTTATATTTCTCTTATTTAGCATGTGTCCAATGATGACTTTAATGTTGATCACAATATATTAATAATATACATAGAGGTTATTTATCATTTATCAGAAAATCTGTCACTTTCGTGATGCATCTTTTGCTTTTTCACTCACAAACGAGTAAAAATGCTGGGATCAATTATCGATGAATCCTTCAATCGATGGTAGGCGTGTTTTATTTTTTCACTCACAAATAAGGAAATGTGAGTGATTTCCAAATAATCAGATCGACCTAAAAAATAACAAGTTTATTTTTATTAGTACATGTTTTATCATTAAAACTTTATTTTCAGTCTCTAATGTGTAATATATTTATACTATTTAATTTCAGATTCTGGTTGGACTTCGCTACCTGGCAAAGGGCGATTTTTTTTCAGAGGTTGGGGACCTGCATGGATTAAGCAAGTCCACCTTGTCCATTCGGTTTGAGCCATTCTTGGATGCTGTTAACAGCCGACTGGACAACATAAGGTAATATATATAATTTGACTGCATCTGACACAAAATCCTAGGAATTTCATTGGACTAGAGTAGTCACATAATTATCATGAAAGTAAACACGTCAAAGTAAGAGATAACTGTGCTAAGATTTTCAATCTGGGGCAGAATGTGAATGGTTTTAGTCTGTTACAGCTGTTATAATGTTATATGACATCACATATTTTTGAGATGGTAAATCAGTTGCAAATTTGAGATTTTAGCCAAGGAGCAGCTTTTTACTTTAAAGTTGCATTAGAATAACTGATTTATTGCATCAAACACCTTGAAGTAACAAATGTTCAATGTCACCTTTTTTGTTTGTTCTGTTTTATGTGTAATATGAAACTTACATATTGCATGTATATATGTCACATTTATGGAAGCGCCTTTATAAAACTTAGCGACCCTCTATAGAAATATATGGCACCCTCTATAAATCCCACATATTTCTGTAGAAGGTGAGTAACACATCCAATAGATAATATTTAGATGTGTATGCACACATTTTCACATAAATTGATTCTTGGGAGTGTAAAACTGATGTGCATTAAATGCCATAGTGTAAAGACGTGAAAGAAATGTTTTATTTTAATTTAAATTTATGAAAGATAACAAAAAATATAGTTAAAAGTGTACAGCCATAGTGCAAATTTGTAAATGTTATTTTTATCTGTTTTCATCCAAAATTGCTGTCATTTTAAAGAAATTTGAGGTCCAATGGCAATACAGTTTGTTGGGGAGGGATGTTTTCTCTGCTATAAAGTGCCTCTGTGACTGAGATGGTATGGATTTTTAAAACTTTCTCGCCTCTCACCGCTGCAGGTTCCAATCCCACTTGGAGCTCGACTTGTGAGAAAGTTGGTTCCTATGTTTGGCAGGAGTTATACAGTACTGGTTCTACCCAGGAAAACGTGGGTGATCTCCACCACTAAAGATTTTGACTGGCATGCATAGCCTAAAATGTGCTGGGAAATGATGTTAAACACCAAAGAAATAATTATTCTCTGTCATAGGTTTCCCACTTCAAGACAGGAGCTGAACAGGATAAAGCATGTTTTTTTCCAGAAAGCAGGAATTCCTGGTGTTGTTGGCGCAGTTGATGGTACCCTTATCCCCATCATTGGTCCAGTAGTACAGGAGGAGGCATATGTGTGCAGTAAGGGGTACCATGCCATCAATGTCCAGGCAGTGGTTGACCACAAGATGAGGTAAACACAATTCATTCAAAACTGCATAAATGTGAAAACTACAAAATCAGTCTAAATTCAGATATATGCAATGTTAATGTCATTTTAAAATTGAAAAAAAAGAGAAAAATTAAAGGGTCACATATCAATCTTAATTTTAATCGTTCGTGCTGAGCCAAAGTTGTATACTTCTGTAATGTGTATGTTCTTTTCGTGAACTGCGGGGTAAACAAGGACGATGCCACAATGTTGTATGTCCATCTGAATTTTTTTATTTTTACATCTTTCACTCTAATGTAACGTGATAAAAAGGATCGTAAACTCGTCCACATTCCATATAAGGTTCTTTAAACCGGTTAAGAATTATTTTCAATTTTAACTCTCCAAAATTCTCGTTAAAATAATTCAAACTTCTTTGACAATAATTATGTTATAGGTGACAAAAATGTATAATTATTTGTAAATAATAATGTGGTCGTAATTTATGTTTTTTTAGATTTACTGATGTAGTTGCAAAATGGCCAGGCTCCCAGCATGATGCATCCATATTCAACCATTGCGGATTGAAGGTAATTATGTCCAAGATTAAGGTTTATAAAAGTTAAAAACATATTTGAACCTTCTTCTTTAGAGGGACACATGGCAATCTTAATTTTTTATCAGGCATTAAACTTTACAACTTGATTTATTCATCCAGTATCATTATGACTTAATCTGCTTGCATATATAATCATATACTATTTAATGTTTTCACTAGTTGCTCTATTCTGCCAGAAGCAGATAAGGATAAATAATATTGTTGCAAAATAATCATTAGTTAGTAATATGCAAACATAATTTGCTTTCAGATATTCTCATAAGTAAATATTAATGATACATTGTAAAAAATCAAGCTATTAATGACTCCCACACCGTAAGTTATGTGATAAATAATAATATGATACACTTTATTCTGTGTTTGACTTATCTTTCATTATTCATTTTACCAGGACTACCTAGAGGCCAACAATATTGGTCACTTGCTTGGGGACAGTGGCTATCCGCTGAGAAGGTACCTTATAACGCCTAAACTGAATACGCATACACCTGCTGAGATACAGTTTAATGTAGCTCATACGCAAACAAGAGTTTTGGTGGAGAGGGCATTTGGAGTGCTGAAGTCAAGGTTCAGGTAAATCTATGTACATATTTACTACGTCTCCCACTCTGTGTGAAGATGTGAAGAGAGGTGTTTACAACAGTGTTTACAAAATATTCATGATCACCATTTAAGTGACCATGCCTACAGTTTCTGTGGCCATATGGTCGAAGAGCTTTTCACAGGCTTATTACCCATGTTCATTTATAAATAGTATAACAGTACAACCTTATGGGCTGTTTTTCTACACCTTTCATCTGGCCACATTTATGTCAAAATATCTTGTGTGTCGCGCCCTACTCTTTTCAATCGAGTGTTTCGAAACTTTACAGGATGTTTTATACCTATGATGTGCATATCGTTTCGGCATCAAAATCGACCCATTATTACCAGAGTTACGGCCCCTTTTTCGTCAAATCTTACGTTTTACACCAATTGTTTTCAGTGGGGGCATCTGTGTCCCTTGGACACATTTCTAGTTTAATATAAAGGAGACACTTGTGAGGCTTCTATAGCCCAGTGGTAGAGCACTGGGCCCACAAGCGGAAGGTCGTGGGTTCAAACCCCGCCGGATGCTGGGCTCTCCATTATCATCTTTAATTTATTCATTGCTTATCATTCATTACCATTCGGCAAAAATCTACCTTCTCGGCCCTCAAATTTGATTCATGAGTAGTTAGTACCTCACTGCTGTCTTGTGACGATGTTAGGCCGACGTTCACTGAAAGAAGGGAAGCTGTAGACAGAAATTCGTTGGTTCTTCGTATGGCGCGTCTAAAGTATGCAGTGGCCAGTAGCCTAGTAGTGGCATAGTAGCGTGAATGGAGTACCATGGAGTACTAGGGGGAGGCTGTTTCACAGCAATAGACAATAACAGAAGACATATCAGCAATGTCCCAGAAACAGTACAATCCGAAGGAAAAAAGAGAAAAATCAGGTGAACTGCGGGTGAACAGCGAGAGTCGTCGCAGAAACGGAATACACAGCGAGGCTTCAGCAGAAAGTATGACAGAACAGATCACCATCTAGTAGGAGGGACAACAGCAGAGCTGGCGGAAGACGGAGTGGAGGGGAGGCGAAAGAAAGAAGCAGATATAAGAGTTTGAGAAGGTGGGCCAAAAAAAAAAAGAAAAAAAAAAAAGCAGACACTTGACTATGACTATCATTGTTTTTTTTCATATATATCAATGTATTTTACATTGTAGATGTCTTCATCATTCTGGTGGATGCCTTCCATTCAAGCCTGGAAAATGCTGTAAAGTGGCCATGGCGTGTATGAGGCTACACAACCTATGTGTCGACAACAACATTCCACTGCCAGATCACTGTTTAGCAAATGTGGAGGCCAATAATGACATTGTGGACCAGCAGAATGTAGGATCCGGTCATCAGGCCAGAGAGGCTATTATTGCGCTCTTTTAACACTCATATCGCACTTTTAGCACTCATATCGTGCGTGTTCCTGCTTTACCATTCCTATATGGACAGTTTTTCTATGGAAGTTCCAGAGAGAGATGTGGGGGTGGGGGGAAAGGATGATGAAGAGTCCTTATATCATTCTGCTAACATTTTCTGAATAGATTCTCCTTGTCATTTTACAGACCATCATTTGACAGTCTGACTAACTGACTTGTGTCACACATTTAAAGGGACACACGGCAATTATGATGTGTTTAAAAACTCGTGGCGTCCTGTTAGTTTTTCTACATAACTTCAATTTTTGTATTCATTAATCATAAGAATAGTTCTGAGCCAATTGTGTTTGCATATTACTAACTGTTGGTTATATTGCATCAATACTATTAACATATGGTATGTTAAAGAAGAAAATTTGAAAATTCAAAATGTTTAGCTCACCTCACCTGAGCATGAAGTGCTCATGGGTAAGCTATTGTGACCACTCTTCGTCCGGCGTCTGTCGTCAACATTTACCTTGTTTACACGATAGAGGCCACATTTCTTGAGCAATATTAACCAAACTTGTAGATTGTATATGACCATAAGATCTCGCACGAGTTTGATAATGGGCCAGATCGGACCATAACACCAGAGTTATGGTTCCTGAATTAGCAAATAATGCCGTTTTACATGTTATTATTATCGTTATGTTCCTAAACGCCTTGTTGGATTTCGACGTAACTTGGCAAGAAGCATCGGTAAGATGTTATGCGTATCTTACTTTTGTTCCAGTTCGCTGATTTCTGACGTAGTTATGGTCCATTGTCATTTTATCTTATTTTCAGTAGGTGATACAATTTGGGTTACTCGGTTTTTATCCATGGGTTCTATAGTAAGATAAAAATCTTTGACTGAGTAAAAGATAATAATTCTCAAGCTTTTGCTTTTGAAAGATACATATGTTGAATCCGTGCAGGGTTTTAAAAGAATCGCACTGTAAATACCTTAATTTAAACAGTAAACTTGGTTGAACATCAAGGATAAAGACCGAGTTTATAACCTACCAGAATGAATTAGGTATGTCTTATTTCTGGTCACTGATTGGTCAGTTTTACTGAATCAAAATTATGAATAGGGCCATCATGCATTTAATTATATGCAAGCAGTTTTGAAGTGAACTCGATACTGGATTAATAAATGTAGATGCTAATTTTAATGTGCGATACCCATTCCAAGATTGCCGCGTGTCCCTTTAAGATCAAATACAGAAGTCGACCAGCTTGAACGAGAGGAATGATAAACTGATATTACTGTACTCTTATTAGGAAGAGATACTACCATTAAAGGGAATGTAACGACACAGCCAAACACTCTTTTATTGAGAGTTCTGAACAACTTGGAAAAAGGTGAAAGAATTATCAAAATCGGATGGTAAACAAAAAAGATATGACCATTTAAAGGTTGTTCTAAAACGAATATGGGAGCCGCCATTTTTAGAACTATGACGTCATAGTTCCATGTTACCATATATGGAATATTGGTAAATATCATTTAAAATGAAGAAAATCACTGCAAATGAATGATTTTTTTTACTGGCGATATGAATCATTATTGCCATTAAGCATTACATATTTTTCATACAGTTGCTGTCATTTTTCCCCTATAAATCAGTAAATTGTCATTTTTATAAATATTCCATATATGGTCATTTAGAACCGTGATGTCATAAGCTCTCAAAATGGCCGCTTCCATATCCGTTTCAACAGAAACTTCAAATGATCATATCTTCCTTGTTTATCATCCGATTCTGATAATTCTTTCACCCTTATTCAAGTATTTCAAAACTCTCAATACTGAATATGGTTTGGCTGTGTCGCTACATTCCCTTTAATAGTCAAAGGATTTATTATGTTACAAAATGAAATTGTTAAACCATATACTTAGGAAGAATGCTTATATGTCATAGACCTCTTGTAAATATGTATATGTACTTTTCCTTTTGTGCGTGTGAAAAGAATTACAACTTTTATAACATTGGATTGTATATATTTGAATCCTTACTTTAATATTTAAAATAAGTATTAACAAACAATAAAAACAGCTGCAAAATTTATCACAGTGAACAATATTGAATAACTCTTAAAAAAACAAAAAATGAAGTAAAGTTAAAACAGCAAAGCTCGACTATTAAAACTATTAAAAGAAGAAAACATTTCTTAAAACTAAATCTTCTAAGCTGTTTAAATATTGAAAACCAGCTAACATGTAAAAGCTTAACGAGCATGTCCAAAAAGTTAATTTCAACAAGCCAATTCAGTGAAATAAGAGTCCTCTACTGTTGTAACCACATATCCAAATGAAATCCACAGATTCACACGTCTAGTCTAACAGGGGCGAGACTTTAATAGAAGTAAGAGCAAAACTTTGTTTAATTAAAAGTTTGTTAAAAAAAAAGTTAACTAAGTTTGAAACATTTAGCATTGTTGGAGAGAAACGGAGAAAGTGACATAACCATATTAAAAAGTTATCCACCGTTTGCAACACCTGTCTCATTTCGAAAATGAAAGACAACAATTATATATGCATAGCCCCTTCGTTACTTTTACAACTACACAATTTCATAAAACACATTCCATCGAAGGAAAGTAAAGTTATTAAATGGAAACCAATATTCTACTTTATACAGTAACGCCCTCCTTTGACCAAATGTCATTCAAAATAGCAATTCCAACAATCGAAAAAAATCAATTTAAATAGATCTTATTTGAGAAAAACAATGTCTTTTAAATACTTAATGTTTAATACAAGTGAAACAATTGAATAGAAGACGTCAGAGAAACAATAAAACACATTATTTCATAAATACTTGCAATTTAAAGCTAAATTTAAATAAGTGTTTATTCTTTATTTCAGGCTAAAGATACATATACAAACATTATTAAAATAATCACAGTTCATCACGTTATACAGTAGATTATCAAGGTAATCATATCAAGATAATCAGAACTTTTTACATATATCACAATGTTAAATGATTTATCACAGTTTTTGATAAATTATTTGTATTTCAAAAGTATTGCATTTCAAATTATATCATAAACACACTGACCAGTAAGAGAACATGTAGAAACATTTCAACTACACCAACATAAAAAATGTTTCGTGTTGGTGGGTGTTATGCTTTAAAAGTGTTTAATTACTATGACATCAAAAAAATAATGTTCTTTCTTTCAAAAATGGCAATGCACTTATGAAGTTCCATGAGTGTGAATGCTATGAATTGTTTGGTGTTTAACGTCATTTTCAGCACATTATAAGCTATTTATGATGGTAGATTTTATCGTGGTGGAGGCAGACCACCCACTAATCTGTGATATAACCAGTACTGTATACTGAATTGAATTGAATGTTATTTAGAACCGCCCCAGAGAGAGGGGAGGGATACATAGGAATCCGGGAATCTGCCCTACTCTTATCGAATAGATTCCTATGGTTCTTTAACGTGCTCGGAGGATAGGCCGATACACGGGACCGCCCGGTTTACGTCCCCATCCGACGGACGAGGAAAGTGTCTTGCCCAAGAACACACCGACGGAACTCGATGGCACCATTGAGGATTGAACCCGGGACCCCCGGTTACAAATCCGCCGCGCTACCGACTGCGCCACGCCAGCCCTCTTACTACTATCATCCGTAAAAATTCTATTAAGTTCAGCAAAATGTGAATTTCCTGTAAGATCATGATCACGTTACTCTGACTACTGACCCCAAAACGAATCGGGTTCCTCCTCTCGCCTAGTGCAATGTACCTCTGAAGTTTCGTTGGTGTGAGTGTTACAGTATGGTTTCTCAGTTATCGTTTGGAATGCGTATTTCCATATAAATCCGTGGCTACCTTGACCTTTGACACCAAAAACAATAGGGTTCCTCCTCTCACCTGGACAATGTACCAATGAAATTTCATGAGTAGTTTCATAAGGGTAGGTGTTAGGGTTTCAAAGTTATTGTCCAGAATGCCTAATTGTTAATGGACGGACGGACAACCCCATACAATAAAATACTTCGTTGTTCAAATGGGTGTATAAAAGGGTAATGCAATGCTAATATAACCAATTCTACATTATTGAAAGAATTTGAATTTTAACAAGTACACAGTGACCAAGATCATTTAAAATTTAATAATTAAATTTGATTTTTTGTATTAAAATAAATAACAGTTATCATCAGTTGTACGCTACACATTGGTAGAAAACAGGTTGTCGAAAATTCTCTGTCTCTTCATATTCAATTTCTCCTTTTTTATTTCAATGGATCTTTTTTTAATTGCACTATTTCCCTCAACAGAGCTAGTTTGTCTTGCTCGATTGCAATAATCTGCTCGGCACATGTACATGAGACTAAAGCTGAAAAAATAAGGAATAATCTTATGGTATATAACAGTATATCATTACTACTAAACAAAAACTCATTTCAAGTTGCTCACACATAGAGGATCTTAAACAAGTTCCCATTTAATATAAGATTTATGAAACGAGTTATGAATTATTTTTATTTTAATGAGCCTTTTGGCGAGTTAAAATTAAAAATAATTTATAACGAGTTTCATAAATCTTATATGGAATGGAAACGAGTTTAAGATCCTTTTTATCACATAACATTGCAATCAAATTAGTAAAAATTAATTCAGATGGACATAGAACCGCCACGACGTCAGACACACTTTAGCGCCAAAACGTCATAAAATATGTGACGTAACGTCGCGTCTCACACATAACGTTGCTTATAACGGAGTTGTGTTTTACCTCTACAAAATAGCAGTTTACGCCAACTTTTTAACAACCAACAACAATGTTTTGTATAACGTGCATTATTTGTATAAGCTGTCCCAAATAATAAGTTTATGACTCAGATCTGGGTGAATTTATAATAAAAAAAATAGTATTAGTAATAAACTTGCGTAGTGTTACAGGTTTAACTCAACCAATCAAAATCGTTCCAGGTTGTATTACACGTGTGTCATACAATAGAATATTAAATGGGTGTTCGACACTGCTAACAAGGGATGTTATGTGATAAAATCATTTATTTTATGCTTTATCATGGTACGACTGATTGTTAAAAGCGACGTTAACCACCATGCGTATACATTTATCACATAACTAGTGTTAAAAAGCAATGACATATTTTTCATATCACTCAAAAGTAATAAATATACAATGAAGGCAAAATCATTGTTGTTTTTTTTTTAAAAAGCTTGGTGTGCATCGTGTGGACAAAGTATACTTCCGCTAACAAAGTTTGAGAGGGGGTATATAGGAGTTAAAGCGACGGGCCGGTCTGTCGGTCGGCCTGTTGAATATTTTGGATCTTTTGGAACTACTTCTACACTTTTCAAGATTTTCAATTGAAACTTTGTACCGTATATATGATAAACATGAAGTGTAGCTGTGTCAGTTTTCATGTGGCTTACTCAATACATGCAGAGTTATTGTCATTATTGTAGTAGTGTGGACAACATTTGTCATGGACCCAAGCAAACAACACGTCTCCCCTACCACTTTGTGGGTGGATATCGGGACATAATAATGGTAGTGTGCATTGTCACCATGTGTTATGGGCCAGTGGCCAAATTCATAATAAAGAAATTGCAGTTGCAATTTGTAAATTTAAATTTGATGCTGATAATAGTTAAAGGCATAATCATACAACAAAGTGTTGTTAATTTAACAATAAAAAACCTGTACAAAGTTTCATTGATTGCAGTTATTGTTTAATTACCAGCTTAAATCATGTAAGATCAAGACACCAATGCATGGACGAGTAAACGTATTTAGTGGAAATTAACGCAATATACTTACTTTTTCTCCTAGACTTGGACTTACTTTCAGTTTTGTCAGGTGTCGCCATACATACATCTGGAAATAAAAACAAATGCAATACGCCAATAGCTAGTGTACATGTATGAACATGATTTGTTTTGGTGTTTTATGTAATTTTCATCATATTTTAGGCTATATAGGTCGATTTTTCCGTGGTGGAGGCAGACCACCCACTTATTTCTGGGTAGAAACAGTACTGTAAACCTCCCGCCATCTGTAAGAATCGACACTTTCTCTCTTATAAGTGACTTTAAAATGCCTTGACAAAAAAAAAACCTTCAAAAACTGTCAAATTTTATGTAAATTAACAAAGTAAAAAGGCAGTTTGTTTTTGTGGGCAATAGGGGAAGAGGCCCAGGCCCTTCAATATGGGAAAAACAGCGCGATATTTTCGAGTTGACGGGGAAAACATAATGCCATTTCATAAAGGTGGAACAGAGTATTAGGCATAATTGAAGATTTGATTGTGCAAATATGAAAAAGAGGTACATTTTAGATAAACTGTCTGCTATAGATGTATCCCAAACATGATAATGTTGAGAAAGTTAGAGGGGGAAATAATGTTAAGCAAAAATGGTAACTGCTCAATAACGTTTGTTTGGCGTGAGGTATTGTGACGAAACTTTCTGGGTATGTAGCTTCTGTGAAAAGGAAGTCTGGGATTGAAATTGGGGTCACTGGGTTCAAGGATTTTCACCAAACTCCACCAAAATCTTCATTATATGGATCCAACATCACATGCAAAATTTTGGGTTTATGTGACCTACTTTCGACGAATCTATGTTATGTCCGGTCTACGCTACAGCATGTGTATCTATCTTTTTTGCAGGATTTTCACCAAACTTTAAGGATGTTTCTTATATGCATCTAACATCATTTGCAAAATTTCGAGTGACTGTGACGTTCTTTGACACAATATAGGTCACGTCCAGTCGCTGCTACAACATGCATAACTTGACCTTGATCCCAGTGACCCCAAATGCAATTCCAAGCTTCCGACATACCTATCTTGCTTTTTTCTTGCAGGAGTTTTATCAAACATCATCACAATGTTCCTTATATGCATCTAACATCATGTGGAAAATTTTGGGTGGCTTTGACCTACTTTCGACGAAATATAGGTCACTTCCGGTCTCTGCTACAACATGCATAACTTGACCTTGATCCCAGTGAGCCAAATGCAATTCCAAGCTTCCTTTTCATATAAGCTACCTACCCTGCAAGTTTCATTGCAATACCTCATTCCTAACAAAAGTTATTGCACAGAAGCCATTTAAATGCATCACTGTTGATGACATTAATTTAGTGTTTTGGGATTGACATTGGTGTTGGTCAAATAAAATATCTGGACCTTTATAATAGGGTTTCTAGTGTAAAAGAAGTACTGATGGGAATTTTAGGATGACAACCTTAGATATAAAATTAAGAGCCATTTTAGACAGGCCCATTTGGGCCTCTTTTTTTTTTAATGCAGTATATCCACTATTTAGAAGAAGACTCGGGATGTTATTTTTTGAAAAATAAATAAATGTTCTCACCACTTGTACTGGTCGATTGTTGTGGTGAAGGGCAATCCCCACTGGAACGTGTCTTTCTTAGCTGTGGTCACAGTCAAAGCTATAAATAATTAAAACACAAATTCTGATAAATCCAACATGGGGATATTTGATATTGAGTACATTGGTAGACCCTGGGTCAGCCCCTCCACCTCAACCGCGGTGTGGGGAAACATTATAGGTGCATCATGTGCAAGCAGGTTTAAAGTCAAAATAATATTGGATAAATAAATCAAGATGATAATTTTAATGTCTGTTAACAGCTTCAAGATTGTAATGTGTCCCTTTAAGGTAAATCATCCTGTATTTTGTGGGTCACTTTAAATTGAAATCTACATGCTGTTAATGTTTTTATAGTGTTTTTCTTTGCACAATAATGAAAAAAGACAAAGACAAAACAATTCACGCATCTTAATGAATAGAGAACTGACACGAAATAAGTGGCGTAGGGCTAACTTGGATTTCTCTGTATATAATATAAATGTATGTATATTAAATGAAACATATCCGCATAACAATTAAATCGGCATTACCTATGAAAAAATGTATTATCAAATAATTGTAGTATCTCTGCATAATTATATTGACATGGCTATCTTATGATTTTCTGTGAAGAGACTTTTCTCTCTGATTGCATAGACCATGCAGCTGTATTGGTGACTACATTTTACAATTTAAACTAAATTACCTTGATCTCCGCCAGCATTCATTTCGAAGGTGTCCATTCCACCTACCACCCGATCGATAACACATCCTGGCAGAGCACCAACAACCTATGAAATAAGTAGTCAATCCAAATAAGTACATATGCATGATTTCTTGAATACAAGACATTTTTTGTACAGAATTTTAAAAGTGTATGTGTTTTTTATCATAAAACTTGTAGTGTGGTCATTAGGTTTTTATCATGTTACACTAGTATAGTAAATATTCAAATGAATACTAATGTTATAAACATGTAAATGAAGGTCGAATCACCGGCAGGTCTTTTCCGTTCAGCTCATTATGGATCGGAATTGCCTTAACAATGTTGTTAATGTTTAAAATACCTAACTGTGGACATCGATGAAGTAGTTTCATTGTTTGGTTTGTATGGAGAAGACATAAGTGAACATAAGTCAACATAAGCATACAAACATACGATGTCATCAAATGACAACGTTAATAGTGTCAGTTACAATACTAAAGGTTAAATGAGGCTTTTTTTGGAGTTACATGTATGTGATAAATAGAATCTCACATTCGTGCATATTCGTTCAGATCTGACATTGAATTTATTGTTTGATAAAACTGGTATGATGCTTGACACAGCCTGCATCATATAATTTTATCAATCTGGCTGAATCAATTCAACATTAAATAAGCACTTTTGTAAGATTTTATAATTTTATACAGTGTTTAATTTATAGACTGATATACAGTTACTTAATATTTAAGAATCGATTCACACATTTTTTGCCTTTACGCAGCTTTGAACGCCAGTAATGAAATGCATCAATGCCAAAAATTGGTAGATCAACTCCTTTAAATAATAAAAAAGGTGCCATGTGAGTTTGGTAATGATAAATAAGTGCAAGAAAATTGAAAAAAGATATTGTCAGTGTGTTCAGACCACGCAATAGTCATTTTCTATTGATGTACATGTACACTGGATGCCTTTGCAGTTTACTCTACCTACTTAAAAAGTGAAGTTTATTTGAAATTAGATGAATTTTTTTTCAACAGAAAGTATCAAGTGGAAGTAAAATATATACAAAATATTGTGTCTTTTTTAATGTAAATACCTTTTCCTCCCAGTCTTTTAACGGAGTTGGTGGTGGGCCCCCACCAGTCTGCCTGCCTTCCTTCTTGTTGTTGATCGCCTTTTTCTTGGTGCTGGACTTTAGACATTAAAAAGAAATGACACAAAATCAGAACAATTATATCTCTGAATAAATTGCAAAACTACACTAAATTGCTGTATTTTTGTATTTCTTATATGTATACATGTACATATATAAAATGCTTTAAATCAGAGTGATAATTTACATTTTTTTGTGTTGAAAAATATCGTCTTCTGTGAATGCATCTGATGTGTTTCAGTGGAAAATGGCCATTACACTATCTGAAAGCACACTGCTGATAGTTGTCTATATTGCAATTTTGTTTCATCTCCCAACTCTGCAGTTCAGGGTGAGAAGGTTCTAGGCCCATTGTCCATATTTTATCTCGATGTACATGGAAGATGAGCCTGGCATGTTCATGCCTGTTAGGTGCCATATAACCTTTTCATGTGTTGGTGCGCCTTACAAATTCAATTCAATTCATCTCCCAATGCATGTTATTGTTGGTAATATATGCAATATCAATAATACTCACATATTCATCATTAATTGTTCAAATATATTTAACATTACCTTGATATCTACCCATCATCCACAGTTCTTGAGCTGCAACCAACACTGTTAACTCTACAAAAAATTGATAATTGATTCCACAATAATTCAAACTTAACACCACTCGCAAAATTCTTATAAAGTTTGCAGACTGTGGTATTTAATTAATAAATACTTCACAGGTTGGCAGATAATGTAATTATATGTTTTGTATCATTGGACATCATAGTATTAACGTGAAAACAAACTTACGTCAAATAAATCAAGATGGTGGCACGCATGTAATGACGTTTGGTAGTGGATTTGAACTATTTGAGCAGCTTTAGATGCATTCCCTGCTTAAAGCACGTTAGAATAAGGTTAAACAGTCTGCACTTTTTAATTTTGAGCACCCTCTGCTGCATTTATTACTCAGTAGCAGTGTATATTTATTAGGGTTATTAGCACACTACTAGTACTAATAAACGATGCCCTTAGCCCCTAAGGGCTGCTGTTAGGATACTGGTAGCGCAACAAAAGGGCTGTATGTATGAACTTTAACAAGGGACACAACTGCGAATAAAGCGGTTTGCTTCGTCTACAATCTGTTTCGTCTAATTTATTGTTAGAACAGTACGAGTTGTTTTTGTTTTTGTTTTTCATTTAGAGACTATTAATAGGTCTTTGATGACTGAGGTAAAATATTTTTACCCTAACGTACGAGCATAAATCATGATAAAAAAAATTAAACGTACGAGCATACATCTTCATAATATTAAAATTAAAAACGTTCCCCCCCCCCAACCCTCACCCACACACCCACACCACACCTGCCACACACACATATTGTAACCCTTAAAAATGGCTTGCTCTCGCTAAAATGAAAATCTTTCAGTTTTGGTTGTCAACCCTAAATATTGTTTCCATTCAAACTCGAAATAAATGCTAACTTGAAGGCACGCACATCGCCACATGGCTTTTTAGGTGGGAGTTAATTATTTTTCTTTTAGGTAGTTGGTTCTACATAAGTATATTATTCAAACCCCCCCCCCCCAACCCCCCCCCCCACCCCCCCCCCCCCCTAACTTGAAGGCACGCACATCGCCACATGGCTTTTTAGGTGGGAGTTAATTATTTTTCTTTTAGGTAGTTGGTTCTACATAAGTATATTATTCAACCCCCCCCCCCCCCACACACACACACACACACACACACACACACACACCTCAACCACAACACACAAACCCATCACCCCTTCAGAGTTTTTCTAATAGAAAAAATCACATTCTAAATTTGATGTCTAGATTTGATGTCTAGAATTCTCAAGAATGGTTGGTGAATTCAAGGCCAGATCTTAAAATTATTTATTATAATTTATTACACTCGAAATGATGACTGGCGACTGGAGTTATCGTTACATATTACAAATTAACGTAACAGAACTCAATCTTTTGATAAAATAGTTGAACATGTTGACACATCACGGTTCCCTGCGGGTACGCTTTACTCTGCAGTTCTGCAGGTAGAATGTTGTAGGCCCATTCTCCATATTTTATCTCGATGTACATGGAGGATGAGCCTGGCATGGCGCCATAGTTGGCGCGCCTTAAAACCCAATTCAATTCAATTCAGTTAACTTTTATTTACCCGCGCGCGAGCTGTTCGGATTATTTAGAGATGTTGCGAATGCGATACTTGGCACCATTTTTGGAAAACATCCGTATTGACAACAAACAGTGTTTCCAGAGCATCTTCTAGCGACAATGGAGAACTATGTCAGTAAAGTTTGTAAAATTGGTCGTAACAGTATATTTTATTTTCCGATTAGATCTATATTTTTATATCTGTAGACTGTAACAGAGACAGTACAGACAGTCAGACTACAGTCCAAGCAAAATAAATTAAAAAGCAACAAGGTTGAGGTTGACATCAGCGCATAAATGTAAATGTAGGCCGCATGTTTTTCAAATTTTCATAAAAGTCAAAGTAGAATTTATTTCATTAGAAAGATACATTGTTTTCGTAAGATGTTCAGAAAAAAAAATAATGCAAAAAGTAAAAAAAAAAAAAAAGTAAAAGAATTAAAAACATTCTGCCCATCCCTGTGGTCCTTTAAACCCCTTGTGCTCTATTGTGCGACCCTTGATTGTAATAAATCTTAATATATTCATGAAGAGGACATGTGCACCTTTGTTTTGACACTGTTCATCTGGGGTCTGGACCAATGATTTTCAAAGTATTTTTTAGTTTAGAGTTCATCTTTTAGTGCTTTTAAAAGAGAAAAATCGAGAGAATATCAAAACATGCGGCCTACCAACCCAAAGGAAGGCATACAGTTTAGTTAGCGCATTGCCTAAATGCTTCTGTCAGAAATCGTGTCTCAGCCATTACTCTGAAACTACTAAAAGTAATTATGTTGAACTTCACACAAATGATAATCACAGTGAGAATGTGTGTCGCTCGTAAAAATCAGGTCCCTCAGATGTCCGGGTCATACTTGGAGGTGAAAGGTCATTGTCCATCACAATTCGTGTCTCAACCATTACACAGAAATTACTGAAGGAAATTAGGTCAACCTTCACACAAATGTTAATCACAATCAAAATGCGTGTCACGTTAAATTCGGGTTTGTATCTCAAAGGTCAAGGTCACACTCGGAGGATCATAAAAGCCTATTTCACCGGAACATAAATAATAAAGCACTCTGTGTTATTAAGATCGATACTGTGTGACGATACATGTTAACTTATAATACATTTACAAATATAAATTATGAGGTAGATCGGCAGGAGCTATCTGATGTGGAAAAATCCAGTCTAGATCTTTTCTGCAATGACGTGAATCTGTCAGCACATATTAATGTCCCAATTATGTTTTAATGTTGTTGCTTTTTTCATTGCAGAAAAGATCTAGATTGGATTTTTCCACATCAGATCTGGAGATACTGGAAGATGCTTGGGGTAGAGGAATGAAAAAGGCTGCACAATCCTGCAGAAACTTGATAGACGAAGTTGTGGAAAGACTTCTGTCAAATACCAGCTGAAAGGGTTCATGTAAGTAAAACTTAGAGCCATTTTTAGTTGTAATTTAGTCTATATTATATATATATACTGGTCGCGGGCCACTTTCCGTCACTTATGTAAACATTTTTCAGACAAATCTATGTATCCTGACAATTTTTACTCCACTTTCTATTAGGTTCACTGTGACCTCTTCCTGGAAATTTGACACAAAAGAATTTTGTTTTATATAAATTATCGAAGTGGCACGTGACCATTTTATAAATAGACTAAAACTGAGAAATCGTTTTGTTTAGGCCCAAAAAAATGATATGTCTGTTTCAGGTTACTCTAAAAAAATAATAGGGTAGGTATACCGTCCGTTTTTTTTGGTTTTTTTATTACTATTATTTTTTGAAATGTCAGATTTTATCATTCCACGGCTAATATAAATGAAGCCAAACTAGCACTTTAATGGTATTTTGGCATCATAGTAAATGCAAAGTATTAAACCACTGACTGGGTAATCATTAATGATGGGGAATATTTGCCATATAGCCAGCATCGGCGATATGGCGACACTTTTTGAATTTCATGGCAAGCACCGTGCCTGGAGACGGTGAGCATGCCATTGTTGTATTTTGTCTACCTCCTGAACTAAAAAGCGGTGTGGTGTAAATTATTCACAAATTATTCATGCTTTTTTTTTTCTTTTTTTTTTTGTAAAAACTGTTTTAGGGTCGGCGCTAATATTTAGGGGGTGACCAAAAACACAACACATTTTTATTTTGGCCTTACAAGCCCAGTTTCCGTCACATTTTTTATTGAGTGATAGATTCAACTACTTCATGATATGTCACATTTTATAAATTTAAAAGTCTATATGCAACAATTTCATTGCAAAAATTGTATGTTTACATTGTTCCATCATTCACCTCGATCGCTATAACAGTGCGCCTAGTAACATCGATGTAAAATGTACCCACTTCCCGCGTCAATTTCGCTCCCCCAATGATCTTTTGTTTACTTAACACTTAGAATATACCCTGCCAGACATAACACAAGCTGTGTGCATTTAGTACCACGTGACCGCCTTTACTGCATCAACACGCGTCATAGCTTCAGGCAGTTATACACAGCCAGGTAATCAGCTGTTTAGGAAGGGACAACTTGAAATGTTGATATGATTAAGGGATCGCGGCAACTGATTTAAAGCATCGCGGCTACATTAAGGCGTGGCGGTAAGTCACTTCCTGGCTTGAAATCATCGTGGCACCGCCACGCCATAAATGGCTGGGGAAAGCCCTGGACCTCTTTGGTCTCTATTTCATTAGGGTCGAATATGTTTTTTGTTTTTCAAAGCAATCACTTTATTATATATGTTTAAGCTGAAATGTATATACACACACACACACACACAATGTATAATACAAGTTGAAATAAAGGTATTAAAAAAATGTACGAAAGTATTCGGGCTAATCATCATACCCAGAAAGGAAGGCAACTCTGGTAATCCGTTTCGGAGATCCTTTCAGCTCTGTTACGAACATTAATACAATGTAGAAAAGCATTTCTCAGTTTGAATCTTAGGAATTGTCGTCATTCGAAAACTATTAGGTTCATGAATTTATTAACACAAGCACACTGGAGGAAGTAACAAGCAAACTGGAAGTAACAAGCAAGACTTAAGTGTTTTTTTATCGGTTCAAAAAATCATTAGATCTATATAATTTAAATCCGACCTACCATCGCTAATTTTTTCCAATGTAACGTGAACCACACATATTATTTTATTTGGCCGAACCATATATTTTTATACTGGGTGTGGCTGGATTAAAGATGTGGTTTATTTGAGCAGGCATACTATGATCGCTTAAACCTAATAATATTACAGAAATATTCACCAGGAAAGCCCAAAAAAAACTACTTTATGTAAACTTGTTAGTCCATAGCTTCATATTTTTTTCACTATGTTACTTGAATATGAAATTTAAATAAAGATTTTGTACACACATTTTTTGTTATAAATATTTTAGGCATGGATTGGTAACCGTAGAGGTAAAGATAAAGGATCAGCAAGTGGACAGGCAAGAAAAAAAAAGAGACACTACAAGGTCCAAATGGGTATTCGCATTTTATAAGCAAGCATGACCGAGGTATTTGATTTTTAATTTATGCAAAATTTCTTTAATATGCCTTTAATTTCAGTGCTATTTTGAATTTCTGGTTTAAGAATTGTCTTTAATTTCAGAGTGTAAAACACACTTTAAACCAAAACCTTATCTAGAGCTCTAATATAGGTGATTTAGCCAATGTGAGTATCAATATTTAGTCCAATGAATCCTCCAGGTTTTAATGTACTATAAAAGCAAAACAGATATCTTGATTTAAGCATGAAAGAACTGCACAACAAAACACTCACAAAACGGTAATAAGTACAGGTATATTGACAACATTAAATAGAAGCTTTCACATTGTATGGGTGCTGTATTTGTGGTAATCTTTGTGTCAACGGAGGGAACTTTAGGTTTGCTCCCTGTCCATCCATCCGTCGGTCCGTCCGAAAAATAGGGATCCTGCGATAATGAGAAAGGTATTGAAAATATATGAAAATATTTTTATGAATCTTGGTATGTTGGTAGAGGGCAATGATGGGATTATGCGCATTATTTAATTTTGTTGACAGTTACAAAAAATATGGTTGCTATGGCAACGGAAATAATAAAAATACACAAAATATATGGATGCTTTGACAGCAAAAGAAATGCCTTAGATAATTTAATGCAAATGTGTGTGTAGGTAAAAGGGAGTGAGGAGATCATCATGATCATGCACATCTATTTTGTTTTATTGATATGTCAAAATTTGTGGCTGATATAGCAACAGGAATTGTAAAATATGCACAAAATATACAGATTTTGCCATAACAAAATTAGTACTAAAAATATTGTTATGAAACTGTATGTATGTAGAGGGCAATAAAGATTTCATGCGCATCCGTGGTGCGTCGTCCGTCTGTCCGTCTGTCCGTAAACTTTTATTTGTAGCGACAACTCCTCTGAAACTACCGGATGGATATTCATGAAACTTTACAGAAATGTTGCCCATAAAGTCTAGTTGATCCTAGCATAAATTCATGTTGATGTGAAATCCAAGATGGCCGCCAAAGCTAAAAATAGAGTTTTAAAATACAAGTTTGTAGCGACTACTTCTTGAAAAGTGATATTGATATGGGACTTTTTCTAAAATGATCAGCATGACATGATGTTGATCCTTGTCAAAAATCGTTTTGATTCAACGTTAAAAATGGCTGCCAGCGGCCATCTTTGTTTACATAGAGTTATATAGTAAAAACTTGTAGCGACTACTCCTCTGAAACTACTTGACGGATTGTCATGAAACTTTACAGGAATGTTGCTCCTGATGTCTAATTGATCCTAGCAAAATTTCAGATCTGCCAGAAATTCAAGATGGCCGTCACAGCTAAAAATAGATTTTTAAAAAATAAGTTTGTAGCGACTACTTCTTGAAAACTATAAGTGATATTGATATGGGACTTTTTCTAAAATGATCAGCATGACATGATGTTGATCCTGGTGGAAAATTATTTTGATTCGACGTTAAACATGGCTGCCAGTGGCCATCTTTGGTTACATAGAGTTATATAGTAAAAACTTGTAGCGACTACTCCTCTGAAACTACTTGACGGATGTTCATGAAACTTCACAGGAATGTTGCTCTTGATGTCTAGTTGATCCTAGAACAATTTCAGGTCGGCCGGAAATTCAAGATGGCCGCCACAGCTAAAAGTAGATTTAAAATAAATAAGTTTGTAGCGACTACTTCTTCAAAACTATAAGAGATATTGATATGGGACTTTTTCTAAAATGATCAGTATGACATGATGTTGGTCCTTGTCGAAAATCGTTTTGATTTGACGTTAAACATGGCTACCAGCGGCCATCTTTGTTTACATAGAGTTATATAATGAAAAATTGTAGCGACTACTCCTCTGAAACTACTTGACGGATTTTCATGAAACTTCACAGGAATGTTGCTCTTAATGTCTTATTGATCCTAGCAAAATTTCAGGTCGGCCGGAAATTCAAGATGGCCGCCACGGTTAAAAATATATTTTCAAAAAACAAGTCTGTAGCGACTACTTCCTGAAATCAAAATCAATCAGTGGAGCTTCAAGGTCATTGACCTCTTGTTATTGATACGGCAAAAAGCATTTTTGCTATGGCATCGGAAATGGTAATATTATACCAAATATACAATCTTGCTATAAAAAGACAATTACGAGAAATAATTTAATGAAACTGTGTGTGGATGAAAGGCAATATAAAGATGGAGCATGTTACTTTGCTGACTGACCAATTCCCACTGGTAGGGGACGTGTATTGCTCTGCATTGTGTTATTATTATTATTATTATTGCTAGGTTAAGAATAAGATACCAATTTTTAAAATAACTTTAAACAGGATGCTTTAAAAAATAAGAAGAGCCTTCTATCCTACCTAGTTCTTGTCGATTATTTTACCGAAAACAAGCAATTTGTTTTCTATGCCTTATTATTAATAGTGGGGACTATAGGTTTGCACCTCCTCCTTTCGTCCGTCCTTCCGAATGCTTGTATGTGGATACATCTTGGGATAGCGGTGTGTCACGTACCATAATAAGGTCACTGTGACCTTGACCTGTGACCTCTTGTCATAGAAAATGCTTGTCCGGACCATATTTTCAATACTATAGTATCATAGTGACCAAAATAGTCACTGTGATCTTGACCTTGACCTGTGACCTCTGTCATAGAAAATGCTTGTCCAGACAGTATTTTCAATACTATAACACTTAGAGATACTAAACTTGGTATGTGAATACATCTTGGGATAGTGGTGTGTCGCATACCAAAATAAAGTCATTGTGACCTTGACCTTGATCTGTGATCTCTATCTGAGAAAATGCATAGAAAATGCTTACAAGTCTGGACCGTATTTTCAATACTATAACACTTAGAGATACCAAACTTAGTATGTGGATACATCTTGGGATAGAGGTGTGTCACATACCAACATAAGGTCACTGTGACCTTGATCTGTGACCTCTGTCATAGAAAATGCTTGTCCGGACTGTATTTTCAATTCTATAACACTTAGATATACGAAACTTGGTATGTTAATACATCTTGGGATAGTGGTATGTCGCGTACCAAAATAAGGTCATTGTGACCTTGACTTTGATCTTTGACCTCCATCATAGGAAATATCTGGTATGTCGCGTACCAAAATAAGGTCATTGTGACCTTGACTTTGATCTTTGACCTCCATCATAGGAAATGTCTGGAAAATGCTTGTCTGGGCTGGTGGGGGACTATTTATTGCCGTGCAATTCTTATTTAATTTTATTTTGCATTGACAACCTAACATTTACGTGTCCGTGTAGCACATTCGTTTCTTACCAATGCAACCAGTTTCCTTTCCCTGTCTCAGCTTTGTATGTGAGACTCTTAGGACATGGTTGTCATCCGCTCGAGCATATAGGTTTATTCAACATTTGAACATTATAGGTAATCTGAAAGGGAAGGAGTTTTTGACCAGGTGTGCCGAATCTTGGGTCTCTCTGTAAGCAAGCGAAAAAGAGAAGTATGTGAAAGAGGCGGCTGAAATCCGGAAAAACCCGACCGGGAAGCTGTAGTTGATAGACAGCTGAAAATAATTCGAAATGCGGTAAATTGATTTGTAATACAAAAATGAAACTGTCTACTTAGATGTTTATATTTTCTTCAAAATAGACGAAGGCCTCAGTAAATAAATTGCTAGATTTTCATCTCCTCCCTCCCTAAATATTTTAGCCCTCTTCGACAAGTTGTATTGCCTTTGGACCTCAAATTTCATAAAATGACAGCAATCTTGGATGACATCTGATAGTAGGCTTTGATTTGAATTGTAGTTATCTGCAGTTATTTCTTTTGGATTTTGTCTTGAGAAATCCTCAAGCATATATCCAACTCAACATTTTATTTAACTGCTGATTTTTCCTCTGATTGTTGCAGTCTCCAAAGTTTATTCGAGCAACTAAAGTACAAAATATGTTACAATAGTTTTACGTTTAATCTTTATGTCAAAGTGTTTACATGTATGTTCCATGTTTTACATGTGTTTATTAACACTTTAATTTTTTTTACAAGATTTTTATGCTCACCCAAGGTAGAGCATATAGTCACCGCTTTGTCCATCTGTCTGTCTGTCCGTCCGTCCATCCGAAACATTGTCTGATTCAGAACTCAAAAACTGATAATTGGAATGGAATGAAACTTCACACAATGATAGAGGGTAATAAGAGAAAGTGTGCAAGAACCATAACTCTTATCTTCATTCAAATTAGAGTTATTGTCCTTTGTAATTTTATACTTTTTGTCTGGAGCTTAACTTAAAAACTACTAATGAAACTGGAATGAAAGTTCACACAATGAATGGGGGCAATCACACAATGATAGTTTCATTGTTTCATTCAGCTGCTTTATTGTCAGAAGATACATGTAATGTGTTTATTTTCTTCACTATAGTCTGAGAAAGGCTAACACTGGTTTCCAATATAGAAGCCATATTTAATCGATTAATGATTGATCATCAGTTGGTTAAACATTCTGATGATCGATCATGAATTTTCAACCGATTCACAACACTAACCATAACTATTTTCTTTCAAGTTATTTATACTTCAAATTCTTGGCCCCGAGCATCACTTGAAAAGTACTAATGGGCCTAGTTTATATATTTATTTATTTATTTTATACATGTTATTTATTTCAAACACATATTTTAGGCATTTTTTTAAACTAAACCCCTTTTCTCTCTAATATTAAGGTCAAGGTCACATTGTAGGTCATTATATGGGTTAAAAAAATATTCTTCACGAAAACTTAGTCAGGCCAATTTGTCAAGGTCATTTATCTGGGTCCAAAAAAACTTGTTATATCAGTTGACAAAGTGCTGACAGGTGACAACACACGTGTTAACACCCATCCAGTTCTTATTATTAAGTATTCATATCTTGTCCTATCTATAAACCTTATATTGCAGTGTGTCATACTCTCTGGTCTGGGATATGAAGTTGGTGGAATGGGTTTTGACCCTAATTCTGAAAGCAAATCAGCCCTGTTTGGCTCAGCTCGATGCCTCGAATATTTTTCGGGTAAAAGAGAAGAGTTCGAGATAAAGCTAGGCGGTAAGTACTTCCAGTATTTTATTTAAATAAATTGACGTGTATCATATTTAATAGATAACATTGAAAATTAGAAAAAGTGAGTATTGTGATTAAAATATTTTCATATAAAAATTCTTGCTAATGCCATTGCAATAATTATGACAACAACTCAAAAAGTCTGAACTATGTATAGATTGAAAGAGTATCGTAAACAGTGGAATTCCAGTGAAGACGTTAAAAATATATTTTAAACAAAATTATAAAGACATTTTAAACAAAATGAGACTGCATAACATTTTATAATGCTATATGGGCACAATGTCTTGGCCAAGTTAATTATGTCCGCACTTTAACTTTCGTAATTGTTATCCGATCGTATGTGGGCACAATATCTGGGCCAAGTTCGATAATCCTCTCTATCTCCTCAGTAATTCCAAAGTTTTGGCCCTTAGAATCATAAAAAGTCAAATAAATTAATGTTGTCCGGATTCGAATTTGGGTACTTGTTATCCAATCTTCTCAAATTGTATAACGGCACATTTTCTGGGCCAAGTTCAGTAATCAGCCCTATTGCTTCAGTAATTCCAGCGTTATGCCCCTGGAATAGTAAAAATTCACAAAATTAATGTTGTCCGTCCATTTCCTTGTTAATATGGGACGCCATAGCGTGATCATCCGTGTCCCATGGTTACATTTTAGTTTAAAAAAAAAAAATTATTTGGATCCATCTCATTAAACTGAATACTGTTTGCAATTCAGATCTGTGTTGAATTTAAATTTGTTATGTTAGATAATACAATGCGTAAATAAAATATGTTTATGGTTGTTTTAGCACCTTTACAAAATACAGAGCAGTCAGTAAACAGGCAGAGTCTACGCTCAAGAGTCAGGACTCTTTATCAGTCATGTTGGGGTTAGTATTAATTACTATTATATATCACTTACGTTATATGCTGAGATGCAGTCACATGTTTGTGAATAATTTGAACATTTCCCTCTTTTTCGTTTTGATCTTTGACTTTCACGTCAATATGTATCTTTTTTTATGTGAATAGTCTCCATTCTGAGTCAATAGCTCGTTCAGAATCATTTAGCGCTTTATGCAAAGCAAATTATCCCACATGTAAAGCGTCAAATGATAGAGATTGATTTCACTAGTGAAAAGTGATAATATTAAAACTTTTTTAGACTCTTGCCCGATGCTAGTGGGAAGGAATTGCATGAAATTCATTTCCAGTATTCATATTCATTATTGTCATTTTTGATCATCTCAGTTTTCCATTCTAACCCGATAATAATATAGCAGTTAAAGCCTTGTAAAAACACCATACATCCATCCTTAAATACATAAATGTGTCAATACTTGTACTTTATTCAGAAAAAGCCTCTGGTCAAAAGAGTAAGATTCCATATGGGAAAGTAGCGAAAGGAGAGGTTGTGGTTATAGTTTCTGGGTTGCCCGCACACCTAAACCTAAAGAACCCAAGTGACTATGGCAAGGCTGCTCTGAGAACGATTTTGAAGAGCAAAGTCGTATTCAATATCAGGTAAGAAAAGTTAACTTCAAATAGTGTATTTAAAACAATGTTTTTACTACTTCTCCCATCTGAGTAATTTTGAGATTTGTGGGTCTGACACTTATTTCAAATGCTATGATAGTGTCACTCATAATTTTTAGCTCTATGGCCAGTAGGGCTTATGTCATGGTCTGTTTTTTTGGTGTCTTACTCTAGCACCTTTATGTTTTTTTTCATCCGATCTTTACCAAACTTTGCCAGATTGTTGATAGCAATGAAAGCTTGGCCAGGTGTGAAAACCAGCCAGATCGGACCAGTATCACCAGAGTTAACGCCCTTGAATTAACGAAAATTGCTATATTTTGTCTTGTCTCCACTCTAGGGTCTCTATTTAGTATTCTAGCTTTACCAATCCTTTCCGGATTGTTGAAATCAATGAAAGCTTTTGTTGTCTAGGTCAAAGGTGTTTTACCATTTCCAAGTATAAGAAAACCTTTTCGGGAGCATTTGTCACTTACAAGTGACTTTTCTTGTTTTTTTATGCCACGAAAGTAGTGCGGGCATATAGTGTTAGCCTTGTCCATCCAGAGGTTTGTATGTCACGTTTTTACATTCAAGTTTCAACAAGGAAGTTGACTAAGGCACAGGTCAAAATAAATATTAGACAATTACTAGCCTTTCATAACATACTCTTCTAATAGAAGACATGTGGCATACCGGCTCAGTAAGGATTGTATTTATTTATATTGGTATTTTTAGTGTGCATATTTTAATGCACGCAGAACACACGAACATATGTCAGTTTCTCAGTTTAAAAATTTAATCATGATTATGTACTTTTTTAGTTTGTTACTACATATATATAAATATTCAATTATAGGACCAATGAGTTTGAATGAATACATGTGTTTTCTGAAAAATCTAAATTATGTGTCCGTATGTATGCAACCATTTGTAGGTAGGGACAGTCCTGGTCGCTTATGGTTGCCTACTTGCAGGCATATGAGTAAAACGAGTGCCATAATGAAATATACGTATTTAGAATGTAATTAAATCTCAAGTTCGAAGGCATATTAAAGGTACCAAATCCTTATTGTTATTTGATGTTGATATGTGACTGGGGGATGGTTCCCCGACCCTCACACACCTATGACGTGGAAATAAACTGCTTGTTTCCATTCTTAAGACAAGCCATGAAAAATACTTGTTTCCAGTTTTGTTGCACAAAAAAACTTGCTTTAAATTAGAAAATTAACAATGAGAAAACACATAGTTCCAGTTTGTGACAGTGAAGGAACGTTTGATACCCGTTACATTGCACACAGTGATTTTTTTTTATAGTAATTAAGCTTTTTTAAAGCACATATAAAACATGTACATGCATTTACACATGCATCTACATAAGCAGAATATAACTTGCCTTTTAATATTACACTTAACATTTTGTTACTCCCATTTTTTTAAGCAACCTTTGTTACTCCTATTTTTTAAGCAACCGATGACCCTTTAGAGGGGCATTTGTGTCCCATGGATACATTTTCTAGTTAAAACCTTTATCAATAGTTAATGGCACTTTAGGTGATACTAGTGACTGAATTTAAATTTACCATTGGAAATTCACTCATGCAATTTAATACAAAGAAAGGATGTGTTGTTTCACTCCTACCTTATGTGACTATAACACAGACAGTTATATAAAAAAAAAATTAAAAAATTAGACATATTTCACCATGTTTTATTAGGTTTTTATTAAAATGGATACAACTTTCAATTTTGGTTAATGGGTAGGAGGTAAAGATACTGTTAACACACCAACGTCAAAAATTGTATGATAAAAGTTTTAAAACTAAACTTGAATGTTATTCACATCTTGCATTTATTATATGTAATGGGAAATGGGATAAAAAGGTCATAAAAATGTTTACATAAACTTCTTTCATATTTCAGTATAAATTGACATCACCATTAACTGCTTTATTAAACAATTACTGCATACGTCATTCCATTCCAGACCACAAGATCAAACTCCAACTGCAGTTGCAGATACATCTCCTGCTGTTAACATATTTGAAATCAGGTATGTTTAAACATTGACTATTATTATTGTTTCAGTATGATTACTGACACATCAGAATGACATGCTCCAATTCACCATTAGGCCATGCCGTTTTTTATTTATGCGTAGATGGCATTTTTTTTGTAAACATTTCTGACATCGAAACTGTTTGTTTTTTTGGTTGACATGAAAACGTAGGCGCACGCGGACGCTACGCATAAATAAAAAACGGCATGGCCTAATGGTGAATTGGAGCATGTCATTCTGATGTGTCAGTAATCTTTGTTACTCCCATTTTTTAAGCAACCGATGACCCTTTAGAGGGGCATTTGTGTCCCATGGATACATTTTCTAGTTAAAACCTTTATCAATAGTTAATGGCACTTTAGGTGATACTAGTGACTGAATTTAAATTTACCATTGGAAATTCACTCATGCAATTTAATACAAAGAAAGGATGTGTTGTTTCACTCCTACCTTATGTGACTATAACACAGACAGTTATATAAAAAATAAAATAAAAATTAGACATATTTCACCATGTTTTATTAGGTTTTTATTAAAATGGATACAACTTCCAATTTTGGTTAATGGGTAGGAGGTAAAGATACTGTTAAACACACCAACGTCAAAAATTGTATGATTAAAGTTTTAAAACTAAACTTGAATGTTATTCACATCTTGCATTTATTATATGTAATGGGAAATGGGATAAAAAGGTCATAAAAATGTTTACATAAACTTCTTTCATATTTCAGTATAAATTGACATCACCATTAACTGCTTTATTAAAAAATTACTGCATACGTCATTCCATTCCAGACCACAAGATCAAACTCCAACTGCAGTTGCAGATACAGCTCCTGCTGTTAACATCTTTGAAATCAGGTATGTTTAAACATTGACTATTATTACTGTTTCAGTATGATTACTGACACATCAGTATGACATGCTCCAATTCACCATTAGGCCATGCCGTTTTTTATTTATGCTTAGCGTCCGCGTGCGCCTACGTTTTCATGTCAACCAAAAAAACAAACAGTTTCGATGTCAGAAATGTTTACAAAAAAAATGCCATTTACGCACGCCTGTCGATGAAGACAATAAATCTGCGACGATAACGCCTTAAATACCCGTCTCTACATGTTCAATCAGTCAGTTGATTGCATAATAACACTATGAACATGATGCAAGCGTTCATTGAAGCAGACTGGAATTGTACCACGGTGCTGACATTTCTTTCTTTCGAATTTATTCGTTTTTCAACTTACATGTATATACACATTCTATTGGTTTTTATACATACACATTCTATTGTTTTTTATATAAAGTAAAAAGAGGTAAATGATGTGCAGTACTTATGGCGAGCAAAATAATTGCTCATCGCGTTAAAGAGAACGACAAAATCATTTTAGATTGGTATGCTATACAAATTGATTTGAAATCTGAACTTGTTCAAAATGCCAAATTATCTGTTGTGACAGTATTGAAGTGGAGTGGGGCTTGCTCGTGAAGGACAGTCTTGAGTGTTTTAACTCGAGCCGAGTTTCTTTCGAATTGAAGCCAACATTTATTGAACTCACAACCTTAGTATGATTGGTTTGATCTCAGGTTTTATGTGCTTTATGTAAATGAATTGAGCTATAAATCCAAAAGATCACTAAACATCGCTATATGACTAGCACAATAACTGTCATGTTTTTATCCTAAATTATTCCCCGTTTTAGCTCGCCGTGACGAAAGTCCGGCGAGCTATTGCCATAACGTCTGCGCTGGCGTAATCGTCTGTAGACAGTAGGTTAAAGTTTTTACAAGTATATATAACTTGTTATATAGTCTCTGTGATGGTACCAGAGTGGAAGGATTTCCTGTCGGTGTTAGTATTTGTGTGTTGTACCCAATACCTGAATCAATCTCTTTTCATCTCCATTGGCTGCAGAAAGTATGCTTCTGGAATTGTTACCAGCCAGTTAAGGGCTGTTTCAGAAAAAAACACATTCCGTTTTTTCTTTCCTTAAAAAAACACAAATGAGTTAAAAAATGATAAGGACAGTCCAAGTCATCTATTTATAAATCGTATTTTTTAATGATTTTTGTTATACATTAACATAACTAGTTAAAATAAACAATATTATGTCTGTTTTAGTGTTGATTTTATTCCAGCAAATGTTACTCATCCAAATGGAAGCCTGATTTTACAGTTTCATTCAAAGCGCAAAGGACCCTAACATGCAGTCTAGTGGGAAAACGTACATCACAACATCTTGTCGTTTTCCCAGTGGAAATGAGATTTAACACACTTTCATGAACATAAAATCAAATTATTATTATTTAGTTAAGAAATTACAATTTGAAATTAAATGGGCTTTTGCATTTTTTGATGTATGTGCGTTATAAATTTATTTATATTAGATTTTTATTTCATGAAAAATAACTTCGGAAGCGTGTATTTTTTTCACCCAATATACAATCCCCTATAGTATAGAAGTGATTTTTGTTAACCCCATCTCACTACAGATACAATTATTGATCCAAGGTATCCCCTACATAATTTATGTATGTTTTTCTGGAACAGTCCTGACAGTTATATACGTCATGAATGCCTTGGCTTATTTATTGCTTGTTGCCTGAGCTGTAGATATTTACACTTGCTCACCACTCACCAAAGCTTGAATAATTTTACGTTTTAAATAAATTACCAGGCTTAGCACCACTCACTCTCAATAATTAAGTATAAAAAGAATTAAGTATAAAATGATTTTTAATCGCTCATCCCATGTAGTTTTATGTGGTAAATGCATTTTACTAGCTTTTAATATTAATATTTTAGCACTCCCGAAACTCTCACGCATGATGAAACAAATCTCACTAATGATGAAACGCCAGATGATCAGAGCTCACAAGAAATTGGTATGTTGTCTTTATATATGTATGGTACTTTGTTGAATACATACTTCTAGTTTTTAATTTACCATAAAAAAGGTTTAAATAATATTTATAAATGTAATACTGAATGAAATATATCTGTTTGTAGATCTAAGCTTTCATTTGCTTGGTAAAACTTAGTAAAACAAGTTTATTAAAGTCAGAAGTTCACAGTCACGAATTTAAGATTGAACGTGTTACATGTACTTTTTGTGTTGACTGCGTAACATGGCAGACACCTAGGGATCACTTTGTCTGTCGTCTGTCATTGTCCGTCGTCCCGTCACACTTTAACCTGCAACCTAACCTTGGCCATAACTTGAAAAGAGTTTTATTTCGGCAGAGTTATGCCCCTTTTTATAAAACTTTAACCTGCAACCTAACCAAGCTCATAACTGGCCATAACTTGAAAATTATTTGACCTATGTTCATGAAACTTCACAAACATCTTCATTTTATCTCAAGGAATGTTGTAACACATGTCCAATAACTCTGAGTTTTATTTTGGCAGAGTTATGCCCCGTTTTATAAAACTTAACCTGCAACCTAACCAAGCTCATAACTGGCCATAACTTGAAAGTATTTCACCTCTGTTCATAAAACTTCAAACACATCTTCATCTTACCTCAAGGAATTTTGTTACACATATCCAATACCTCTGACTTTCATTTTGACAGAGTTATGCCCCTTTTTATAAAACTAACCTGCACCCTGGCCAAGCTCATAACTGGCCATAACTTAAAAAGTATTTCACCCATGTTCATGTATTTCACCCATGTTCATGAAACTTCACACACATCTTCATCTTACCTCAAGGAATGTTATTTCAAGTGTCAAATAACTCTGACTTCCGTTTTGACAGACTTAAGCCCCTTTTTTTATTATAAAACTTTAACTGCAACCTAAGCTCATAACTGTTCATAGCTTGAAAAGTAATTGACCTATGTCCATAAAATGTCGTCCGTCCTTGTCCATTGTCCCATCACACTTTAACCTGCAACCTTACCTTGTCCATAATTAACATGAAAAGCAGTTGACCCATATTCATGAAACTTCACATCTGCATCTTACCTCAAGGAATGTTGTTACACATGTCCAGTAACTCTACTTACATTTTGTCAGAGTTATGCCCATTTTCATAAAACTTAAAATCTGCTCCATAATCCATGAAGGATTTTACCTTCTGTCTTTAAACTTTATAGTTACATTGTCCAGCACACGGCAGGTGACACAAATGTTCCATGAACACCCTTCTAGTGATTTGATGTAAATTTACCTAAATTTATGCAATACCATAATGTGAGTGTGATTAAGACATTGTTGTTGACGCGTTGTCATGTATTTTATGTGGCTACATGTATTTCACAAGAACAATTATAAATAATCCAACAACTCTTAATCGAATTTAATGCTAAGTTATGTAGTTGAGATAGTGAGATTTCAAATATGATTAAAATTGAGCTTTACTTGATCGTAACTTAATTAAATTACAGATGTGTACAAACACTGTGATTCGTTTGTCACCAGACAATGTAATACGGTATTTTCAAAACCAATTGTCACAAAGCTTTGAAACTTGGCACACATATTCATCATCATTACACAACCATATCTGACAAGCATCATTACTATGTCAATCATTTTACCAAAAATATCCCCCATTACCATTTACATTTTGGTTAGAAAGTTTAAATGTAGTCATATTCCAAAAAAAGTTGACAGAAAACTTTGAAACTTGGCATACATCACCATCTGTGTAATAAAAGCACCATAACTCTGTCATGCCCTGCTGTCATGCCCTGTTCCAAAAGTTATCCCTGTTTTCGGAACTCACTTTTATTTTTATATGTGTTGGTGTGGGGTGGAAAAGGGGATTAATTCTTGGTAGTTGAGGGTCTTTTTATAATTTAAATTTTGGTGTTGGTGGGTGTTTGATGAAATCAAAAAAGTATTTTAAGTGTTTTATAATTGAATGGTAACCTTTTTTTGCAGACGATACATTTGCCAACCAAATAGTGGATGTGCTTATGAGTGTTCATAACCATTTAGAGGAGCCTGTTGAACTGTCATCAATAGGTTTGTAAAATGTATTAAATGATTGATGAAAATGACATTCCAAGTAAAATTATCAGAATAATTTTAATATAAAACATACAGCAGTTATATTTCATAACAGTGTTTTTAAGAAATAAACCTAAGTTTTAAAGAACCTACCAACTAATTTAATTTCATAACTGAAAGTATATCTGCCTATATATCGGCTTACTGTTCTTATTATCACCTAGGGCCTGGCGTGGCGCAGTCGGTAGCGCGGCGGATTTGTAACCGGAGGCCCCGGATTCAATCCTTCGTGGTGCCACTGAGTTCCGTCGGTGTGTTCTTGGGCAAGACACTTTACCTTAGCCTCGTCCGTTGGATGGGGACGTAAACCGGGCGGTCCCGTGTATCGGTCTATCCTCCGAG
>JAWPHD010009322.1:92500-105049 GCA_037043455.1 Cyrtodaria siliqua | reverse complement strand
CTGAATACATATGTGTAGGAACGGAATATATACGTGTAAGAACGGAATATAAATGTGTAAGAGCAGAAAATATATGTGTAAGAACGGAATATATATGTGTAAAAACGGAATATATATGTGTAAGAACGGAATATATATGTGTAAGGACTGAATATATATGTGTAAGAACGGAATATATATGTAAGAATATATATGTGTAAGAACGGAATATATATGCGCAAGAACTGAATATATATGCGTAAGAACGGAATATATATGCGTAAGAACTAAATATATATGCGTAAGAACGGAATATATATGTTTAATAACGGAATATATATGTGTAAGAACGGAATATATATTTGTGAGAACGGAATATATATGTGTAAAAACGGAATATATATGTGTAAGAACGGAATATATATTTGTAAGAACGGAATATATATGTGTTACAACTGAATATATATGTGTAAGAACGGAATATATATATGTAAGGACTGAATATCAATGTATAAGAACGGAATATATGTGTATGAATATATATATGTAAGAATGGAAGATATATTCGCAATAACTGAATATATATGCGTAAGAACGGAATATATATGCGTAAGAACGGAATATATATGCGTAAGAACTAAATATATATGCGTAAGAACGGAATATATATGTGTAAGAACGGAATATATATGTGTGAGAACGGAATATATATGTGTAAAAACGGAATATATATGTGTAAGAACGGAATATATATTTGTAAGAACGGAATATATATGTGTAACAACTGAATATATATGTGTAAGAACGGAATATATATGCGTAAGAACGGAATATGTACGTGTAAGAACGGAATATATATGTGTAAGAAAGGAATATATATGTGTAACAACCGAATATATATGTGTAAGAACTGAATATATATGCGTAAGAACTGAATATATATGCATAAAACTGAATATAAATGCGAAAGAACGGAATATATATGCGTAAGAACGGAATATATGTGTAAGAACGGAATATATATGTGTAAGAACGAAATATATATGTGTAAGAGAGGAATATATACGTGTAAGAACGGAATATATATGTGTAAGAACAGAATATATATGTGTAAGAATGGAATATATGTGTAAAAAGGGAATTTATATGTGTAAGAACTGAATATATATGTGTAAGAACTGAATCTATATGTGTAAGAACTGAATATATATGTGTAAAAACTTAATATATATGCGTAAGAATTGAACATATATGCGTAAGAACGGAATATATATGTGTAAGAACGGAATATATGTGTAAGAATATATATGCGTAAGAACGGAATATATATGTGTAAGAACAGAATATATATGTGTAAGAACGGAATATATATGTTTTTAAAACGGAATATATATGTGTAAGAACGGAATATATATGCGTAAGAACTGAATATGTACGTGTAAGAACGGAATATATATGTGTAACAACTGAATATATATGTGTAAAAACGGAATATATATGTGTAAGAACGGAATATATATGTGTAAGGACTGAATATATATGTGTAAGAACGGAATATATGTGTAATAATATATATGTGTAAGAACGGAATATATATGAGCAAGAACTGAATATAAATGCGTAAAAACTGAATATATATGCGTAAGAACTGAATATATATGCGTAAAACTGAATATATATGCGAAAGAACGGAATATATATGTGTAAGAACGGAATATATATGTGTAACAACTGAATATATATGTGTAAGAACTGAATTTATATGCGTAAGAACTGAATATATATGCGTAAGAACGGAATATATATGTGTAAGAACGGAATATATATGCGTAAGCACTGAATATATATGTGTAAGAACTAAATATATATGTGTAAGAACTGAATATATATGCGTAAGAACTGAAGATATATGCGTTAAACTAATTATATATGCGAAAGAACGGAATATATATGCGTAAGAACGGAATATATGTGTAAGAACGGAATATATATGTGTAAGAACGGAATATATATGTGTAAGAGCGGAATATATATGCGTAAGAACTGAATATATATGCGTAAAACTGAATATATATGCGAAAGAACGGAATATATATGCGTAAGAAAGGAATATATGTGTAAGAACGGAATATATATGTGTAAAAACGGAATATATACGTGTAAGAACGGAATATATATGTGTAAGAACAGAATATATATGTGTAAGAACGGAATATATATGTGTAAAAACGGAATATATATGTGTAAAAACGGAATATATATGTGTAAGAACAGAATATATATTTGTAAGAACTGAATATATATGTGTAAAAAGGGAATATATATGTGTAAGAACTGAATATATATGTGTAAGTACTGAATATATATCTGTAAGAACTGAATATATATGTGTAAAAACTGAATATATATGCGTAAGAACTGAAAATATATGCGTAAGAACTGAATATATATGCATAAGAACGGAATATATATGTGTAAGAACGCAATATATATGTGTAAGAACTGAATATATATGTCTAAGAACGGAATATATGTGTAAGAATATATATGCGTAAGAACGGAATATATATGTGTAAGAGCGGAATATATATCCGTAAGAACTGAATATATATGCGTAAAACTGAATATATATGCGAAAGAACGGAATATATATGCGTCAGAACGGAATATATGTGTAAGAACGGAATATATATGTGTAAGAACGGAATATATACTTGTAAGAACGGAATATATATGTGCAATAACAGAATATATATGTGTAAGAACGGAATATATATGTGTAAAAACGGAATATATATGTGTAAAAACGGAATATATACGTGTAAGAACGGAATATATACGTGTAAGAACGGAATATATATGTGTAAGTTCGGAATATATATGCGTTAGAACGGAATATATATGTGTAAGAACGGAATATATATGTGTAAAAACTGAATATATATGCGTAAGAATTGAACATATATGCGTAAGAACGCAATATATATCTGTAAGAACGGAATATATGTGTAAGAATATATATGCGTAAGAACGGAATATATATGTGTAAGAACAGAATATATATGTGTAAGAACGGAATATATATGTGTAAAAACGGAATATATATGTGTAAGAACGGAATATATATGCGTAAGAACGGAATATGTACGTGTAAGAACGGAATATATATGTGTAAGAACAGAATATATGTGTAAGAATATATATGTGTAAGAACGGAATATATATGAGCAAGAACTGAATATATATGCGTAAAAACTGAATATATATGCGTAAGAACTTAATATATATGCGTAAAACTGAATATATATGCGAAAGAACGGAATATATATGTGTAAGAACGGAATATATATGTGTAACAACTGAATATATATTTGTAAGAACTGAATATATATGCGTAAGAACTGAATATATATGCGTAAGAACGGAATATATATGTGTAAGAACGGAATATATAGGCGTAAGCACTGAATATATATGTGTAAGAACTGAATATATATGTGTAAGAACTGAATATATATGCATAAGAACTGAATATATATGCGTAAAACTAATAATATATGCGAAAGAACGGAATATATATGCGTAAGAACGGAATATATGTGTAAGAACGGAATATATATGTGAAAGAACGGAATATATATGTGTAAGAGCGGAATATATACGTGTAAGAATGGAATATATATGTGTAAGAACAGAATATATATGTGTAAGAACGGAATATATATGTGTAAAAAGGGAATATATATGTGTAAGAACTGAATATATATGTGTAAGAACTGAATATATATGTGTAAAAACTGAATATATATGTGTAAAAACTGAATATATATGCGTAAGAACTGAAAATATATGCGTAAGAACTGAATATATATGCGTAAGAACGAAATATATATGTGTAAGAAGGGATTATATATGTGTAAGAACTGAATATATATGTCTAAGAACGGAATATATGTGTAAGAATATATATGCGTAAGAACGGAACATATATGTGTAAGAACGGAATATATATGCGTAAGAACTGAATATATATGCGTAAAACTGAATATATATGCGAAAGGACGGAATATATATGCTTAAGAACGGAATATATGTGTAAGAACGGAATATATAAGTGTAAGAACGGAATATATACGTGTAAGAACGGAATATATATGTGCAAGAACAGAATATATATGTGTAGGAACGGAATATATATGTGTAAAAACGGAATATATATGTGTAAAAACGGAATATATACGTGTAAGAACGGAATATATACGTGTAAGAAAGGAATATATATGTTTAAGTTCGGAATATATATGCGTTAGAACGGAATATATATGTGTAAGAATGGAATATATATGTGTAAGGACTGAATATATATGAGTGAGAAAGGAATATATGTGTAAGAATATATATGCGTAAGAACGGAATATATATGTGTAGGAACGGAATATATACGTGTAAGAACGGAATATAAATGTGTAAGAGCAGAAAATATATGTGTAAGAACGGAATATATATGTGTAAGAACGGAATATATATGTGTAGGAACGGAATATATACGTGTAAGAACGGAATATAAATGTGTAAGAGCAGAAAATATATGTGTAAGAACGGAATATATATGTGTAAAAACGGAATATATATGTGTAAGAACGGAATATATATGTGTTAGGGCTGAATATATATGTGTAAGAACGGAATATATATGCGTAAGAACTGAATATATATGCGTAAGAACTGAACATATATGCGTAAGAACGGAATATATATGCGTAAGAACGAAATATGTACGTGTAAGAACGGAATATATATGTGTAAGAACGGAATATATATGTGTAACAACTGAATATATATGTGTACGAACTGAATATATATGTGTAAGAACTGAATATATATGCGTAAGAACGGAATAAATATGTGTAAGAACGGAATATATATGCGTAAGAACTGAATATATATGAACTGAATATATATGCTTAAGAACTGAATATATATCCGTAAAACTTAATATATATGCGAAAAAACGGAATATATATGCGTAAGAACGGAATATATGTGTAAGACCGGAATATATATGTGTAAGAACAGAATATATACGTGAAAGAACGGAATATATATTTGTAAAAACGGAATATATATGAGTGAGAACGGAATATATGTGTAAGAATATATATGCGTAAGAACGGAATATATATGTGTAAGAACGGAATATATATGCGTAAGAACTGAATATATATGTGTAAGAACTGAATATATATGTGTAAGAACTGAATATACATGCGTAAGAACTGAATATATATGCTTAAAACTGAATATATATGCGTAAGAACGGAATATATGTGTAAGAACGGAATATATATGTGTAAGAACGGAATATATATGTGTAGGAACGGAATATATACGTGTAACAACGGAATATAAATGTGTAAGAGCAGAAAATATATGTGTAAGAACGGAATATATATGTGTAAAAACGGAATATATATGTGTCAGAACGGAATATATATGTGTAAGGACTGAATATATATGCGTAATAACGGAATATATATGCGTAAGAACTAAATATATATGCGTAAGAACGGAATATATATGTTTAATAACGGAATATATATTCGTAAGAACGGAATATATATGTGTAAGGACTGAATATATATGTGTAAGAACGGAATATATGTGTATGAATATATATCTGTAAGAACAGAAGATATATTCGCAATAACTGAACATATATACGTAAGAACGGAATATATATGCGTAAGAACGGAATATATATGCGTAAGAACTAAATATATATGCGTAAGAACGGAATATATATGTGTAACAACGGAATATATATGTGTAAGAACTGAATATATATGTGTAAGAACGGAATATATATGTGTAAGAACAGAATATATATGTGTGAGAACGGAATATATATGTGTAAAAACGGAATATATATGTGTAAGAACGGAATATATATTTGTAAGAACGGAATATATATGTGTAACAACTGAATATATATGTGTAAGAACGGAATATATATGCGTAAGAACGGAATATGTACGTGTAAGAACGGAATATATATGTGTAAGAAACGAATATATATGTGTAACAACCGAATATATATGTGTAAGAACTGAATATATATGCGTAAGAACTGAATATATATGCGTAAAACTGAATATATATGCGTAAGAACAGAATATATGTGTAAGAACGGAATATATATGTGTAAGAACGGAATATATATGTGTAAGAGCGGAATATATACGTGTAAGAACGGAATATATATGTGTAAGAACAGAATATATATGTGTAAGAACGGAATATATATGTGTAAAAAGGGAACATATATGTGTAAGAACTGAATATATATGTGTAAGAACTGAATATATATGTGTAAGAACTGAATATATATGTGTCAAAACTGAATATATATGCGTAAGAACTGAAAATATATGCGTAAGAACGGAATATATATGCGTAAGAACGGAAGATGTACGTGTAAGAACGGAATATATATGTGTAAGAATGGAATATATATATGTAACAACTGAAAATATATGTGTAAGAACTGAATATATATGTGTAAGAACTGAATATATATGCGTAAGAACAGAATATATATGTGTAAGAACGGAATATATATGCGTAAGAACTGAATATATATGTGTAAGAACTGAATATATATGTGTAAGAACTGAATATATATGCGTAACAACTGAATATATATGCGAAAGAACGGAATATATATGCGTAAGAACGGAATATATGTGTAAGTATGGAATATATATGTGTAAGAACGGAATATATATGTGTAAGAGCGGAATATATATGCGTAAGAACTGAATATATATGCGTAAAACTGAATATATATGCGAAAGAACGGAATATATATGCGTAAGAACGGAATATATGTGTAAGAACGGAATATATATGTGTAAAAACGGAATATATACGTGTAAGAACTGAATATATATGCTTAAGAACTGAATATATATGCATAAAACTTAATATATATGCGAAATAACGGAATATATATGCGTAAGAACGGAATATATGTGTAAGAACGGAATATATATGTGTAAGAACGGAATAAATATGTGTAAGAACGGAATATATACGTGTAAGAACGGAATATATATGTGTAAGAACAGAATATATATGTGTAAGAACGGAATATATATGTGTAAGAACTGAATATATATGTATAAGAACTGAATATATATGCGTAAAACTGAATATGTATGCGTAAGAACTGAATATACATGCGTAAGAACTGAATATATATGCATAAGAACGGAATATATATGTGTAAGAACGGAATATATATGTGTAAGAACGGAATATATCCTCGTAAGAACGGAATATATACGTGTTAGAAAGGAATATATATGTGTAAGAACGGAATATATATGCGTTAGAACGGAATATATGTGAGAGAACGGAATATATATGTGTAAGAACGGAATATATGTGTAAGAATATATATGCGTAAGAACGGAATATATATGTGTAAGAACGGAATATATATGCGTAAGAACTGAATATATATGCGTAAGAACTGAACATATATGCGTAAGAACGGAATATATATGCGTAAGAACGGAATATGTACGTGTAAGAACGGAATATGTACGTGTAAGAACGGAATATATATGTGTAAGAACGGAATATATATGTGTAACAACTGAATATATATGTGTAAGAACTGAATATATATGTGTAAGAACTGAATATAATTGCGTAAGAACGGAATATATATGTGTAAGAACGGAATATATATGCGTAAGAACTGAATATATATGAACTGAATATATATGCTTAAGAACTGAATATATATTCGTAAAACTGAATATATATGAGAAAAAACGGAATATATATGCGTAAAAACGGAATATATATGTGTAAGAACGGAATACATATGTATAAGAACAGAATATATACGTGAAAGAACGGAATATATATTTGTAAAAACGGAATATATATGAGTGAGAACGGAATATATGTGTAAGAATATATATGCGTAAGAACGGAATATATATGTGTAAGAACGGAATATATATGCGTAAGAACTGAATATATGTGTGTAAAAACTGAATATATATGTGTAAGAACTGAATATACATGCGTAAGAACTGAATATACATGCGTAAGAACTGAATATATATGCGTAAAACTAAATATATATGCGAAAGAACGGAATATATATGCGTAAGAACGGAATATATGTTTAAGAACGGAATATATATGTGTAAGAACGGAATATATATGTGTAGGAACGGAATATATACGTGTAAGAACGGAATATAAATGTGTAACAGCAGAAAATATATGTGTAATAACGGAATATATATGTGTAAAAACGGAATATATATGTGTAAGAACGGAATATATATGTGTAAGGACTGAATATATATGTGTAAGAACGGAATATATGTGTAAGAATATATATGCGTAAGAACGGAATATATATGCGTAAGAACTAAATATATATTCGCAATAACTGAATATATATACGTAAAAACGGAATATATATGCGTAAGAACGGAATATATACGCGTAAGAACTAAATATATATGCGTAAGAACGGAATATATATGTGTAAGAACGGAATATATATGTGTAAGAACTGAATATATATGTGTAAGAACGGAATATATATGTGTAAGAACGGAATATATATGTGTAGGAACTGAATATATATTTGTAAGAACTGAATATATATGTGTAAGAACTGAATATATATGCGTAAGAACTGAATATATATGCGTAAGAACGGAATATATATGTGTAAGAACTGAATATATATGTGTAAGAACGGAATATATATGTGTAAGAACGGAATATGTACGTGTAAGAACGGAATATATATGTGTAAGAACGGAATATATATGTGTAAGAACGGAATATATATGCGTAAGAACTGAATATATATGCGTAAGAACGGAATATATCTGCGTAAGAACTAAATATATATGCGTAATAACGGAATATATATGTATAAGAATGGAACAATATGTGTAAGAACTGAATATATATGTTTAAGAACGGAATATTTGTGTAAGAATATATATGCGTTGGAACGGAATATATATGTGTAAGATAGGAACATATATGCGTAAGAACGGGACATATATGCGTAAGAACTGAATATATATGCGAAAGAACTGAATATATATGCGTAAGAACGGAAGATATATGCGAAAGAACGGAATATATATGCATAAGAACTGAAAATATATGCGTAAGAACGGAATATATATGCGTAAGAACTGAATATATATCCGTAAGAACGGAATATATATGCGTTAGAACGGAATATGTATGCGTAAGTGGAATATATATGCGTAAGAACGGAATATATATGCATAAGTGCGGAATATTATATGCGTAAGAACGGAATATAAATGTGTAAGAACTGAATATATATGCGTAAGAACGCAATATATACGTGTAAGAACGGAATATGTATGTGTAAGAACGGAATATATATGTGTAAGAACGGAATATATATGTGTAAGAACGGAATATATATGTGTTAGAACGGAATATATATGTGTAAGAACTGAATATATATTTGTAAGAACTGAATATATATGTGTAAGAACGGAATATATATGCGTAAGAACGGAATATATATGCGTAAGTACGGAATATATATGCGTAAGACCGGAATATATACGTGTAAGAACGGAATATATAAGTGTAAGAACGGAATATATATGTGTAAGAACGGAATATATATGTGTAGGAACTGAATATATATTTGTAAGAACTGAATATATATGTGTAAGAACTGAATATATACGTGTAAGAACGGAATATATATGTGTAAGAACGGAATATATATGTGTAACAACTGAATATATATGTGTAAGAACTGAATATATATGCGTAAGAACTGAACATATATGCGTAAGAACTGAATATATATGCGTAAGAACTGAATATATATGCGTAAAACTGAATATATATGCGAAAGAACGGAATATATATGCGTAAGAACGGAATATATGTGTAAGAACGGAATATATATGTGTAAGAACGAAATATATATGTGTAAGAGTGGAATATATACTTGAAAGAACGGAATATATATGTGTAAGAACAGAATATATATGTGTAAAAACGGAATATATATGTGTAAAAAGGGAATATATATGTGTAAAAACTGAATATATATTTGTAAGAACTGAATATATATGTGAAAGAACTGAATATATATGTGTAAAAACTGAATATATATGCGTAAGAATTGAACATATATGCGTAAGAACGGAATATATATGTGTAAGAACGGAATATATGTGTAAGAATATATATGCGTAAGAACGGAATATATATGTGTAAGAACAGAATATATATGTGTAAGAACGGAATATATATGTATAAAAACGGAATATATATGTGTAAGTACGGAATATACATGCGTAAGAACGGAATATGTACGTGTAAGAACGGAATATATATTTGTTACAACTGAATATATATGTGTAAAAACGGAATATATATGTGTAAGAACGGAATATATATGTGTAAGTACTGAATATATATGTGTAAGAACGGAATATATGTGTAAGAATATATATGTGTAAGAACGGAATATATATGAGCAAGAACTGAATATATATGAGTAAAAACTGAATATATATGCGTAAGAACTGAATATATATGCGGAAAACTGAATATATATGCAAAAATACGGACTATATATGTGTAAGAACGGAATATATATGTGTAAGAACTGAATATATATGTGTAAGAACTGAATATATATGCGTAAGAACTGAATATATATGCGTAAGAACGGAATATATATGTGTAAGAACGGAATATATATGCGTAAGCACTGAATATATATGTGTAAGAACTGAATATATATGTGTAAGAACTGAATATATATGCGTAAGAACTGAATATATATGTGTAAGAACTGAATATATATGCGTAAGAACTGAATATATATGTGTAAGAACGGAATATATATGTGTAAGGACAGAATATATATTTGTAAGAACGGAATATATACGTGTAAGAACTGAATATATATGTGTAAGAACTGAATATATTTGTGTAAAAACTGAATATATATGCTTAAGAACTGAATATATATGCATAAAACTGAATATATATGCGAAATAACGGAATATATATGCGTAAGAACGGAATATATGTGTAAGAACGGAATATATATGTGTAAGAACGGAATATCTATGTGTAAGAACGGAATATATACGTGTAAGAACGGAATATATATGTGTAAGAACAGAATATATATGTGTAAGAACGGAATATATATGCGTAAGAACTGAATATATATGTATAAGAACTGAATATATATGCGTAAAACTGAATATGTATGCGTAAGAACTGAATATATATGCGTAAGAACTGAATATATATGCATAAGAACGGAATATATATGTGTAAGAACGGAATATATATGTGTAAGAACGGAATATATACGTGTAAGAACGGAATATATATGTGTAACAACTGAATATATATGTGTAAGAACTGAATATATATGTGTAAGAACGGAATATATGTGTAAGAATATATATGCGTAAGAATGGAATATATATGTGTAAGAACGGAATATATATGCGTAAGAACTGAATATATATGCGTAAGAACTGAACATATATGCGAAAGAACGGAATATATATGCGTAAGAACGGAATATGTACGTGTAAGAACGGAATATATATGTGTGAGAACGGAATATATATGTGTAACAACTGAATATATATGTGTAAGAACTGAATATATATGTGTAAGAACTGAATATATATGCGTAAGAACGGAATATATATGTGTAAGAACGGAATTTATAAGCGTAAGAACTGAATATATATGAATGGAATATATATGCTTAAGAACTGAATATATATGCGTAAAACTGAATATATATGCGAAAAAACGGAATATATATGCGTAAGAACGGAATATATGTGTAAGAACGGAATATATATGTGTAACAACGGAATATATATGTGTAAGAACGGAATATATATGTGTAAGAACGGAATATATATGTGTAAGAACGGAATATATACGTGTAAGAACGGAATATATATGTGTAAGAACAGAATATATACGTGAAAGAACGGAATATATATGTGTAAAAACGGAATATATATGTGAAAGAACTGAATATATATGTGTAAGGACTGAATATGTATGCGTAAGAACTGAATATATATGCGTAAGAACTGAATATATACGCTTAAGAACTGAATATTTATGCGTAAGAACTGAATATATATGCGTAAGAACTGAATATATATGCGTAAGAACTGACTATATATGCGTAAGAACTGAATATATATGCGTACAACTGAATATATATGTGTAAGAACGGAAAATATAGGTGTAAGAACGCAATATATATGCGTAAGAACTGACTATATATGCGTAAGAATGGAATATATATGCGTAAGAACTGGACATATATGCGTAAGAACGGAATATATATGTGTAAGAACTAAATATATATGTGTAAGAACGGAATATATGTGTAAGAATATATATGCGTAGGAACGGAATATATATGTGTAAGAACGGAACATATATGCGTAAGAACGGAACATATAT
>JAWPHD010009322.1:77500-87500 GCA_037043455.1 Cyrtodaria siliqua | reverse complement strand
AGACAGACAGACAGACAGACAGGCCAGACAGACAGACAGACAGACAGAAAGAGACAGACAGACAGACATACAGTCCAGACAGAGTGCCAGACAGAGAGCCAGACAGAGAGCCAGACACGCCAGACAGAGACCTAGACAGACAGACAGACAGACAGACAGACAGACAGACAGACAGACAGACAGACAGACAGAGAGCCAGACAGGCTAGACAGAGACCCAGCGTAGACCCAGACAGGCCAGACAGAGAGCCAGACAGAGACCCAGACAGGCCAGACAGACAGACAGACAGACAGACAGACAGAGGGCCAGACAGAGGGCCAGACAGACAGCAAGACAGACAGCCAGACAGGCCAGACAGAGAGAAAGACAGAGACCCAGACAGGCCAGACAGACAGACAGACAGACAGACAGACAGACAGAGGGCCAGACAAAGGGCCAGACAGAGGGCCAGACAGACAGACAGACAGAGAGACAAACAGGCCAGACAGAGGCCAGACAGAGACCCATACAGGCCAGACAGACAGACAGGCCAGACAGAGACACAGACAGGCCAGACAGACAGACAGGCCAGACAGACAGACAGACAGACAGACAGACAGACAGACATACAGACAGACAGACAGACAGACAGACAGACAGACAGACATACAGACAGACAGACAGAAAGAAAGACAGACAGACAGAGGGCCAGACAGAGAGCCCGACAGGCCAGACAGACAGACAGACAGACAGACAGAGGGCCAGACAGACAGAGAGACAGAGAGCCAAACAGGCCAGACAGAGAGACAGACAGAGACGCAGACAGGCCAGACAGACAGACAGACAGAGGGCCAGACAGAGGGCCAGACAGAGGGCCAGACAGACAGACAGACAGAGAGTCAGACAAGCAAGACAGAGGCCGGACAGAGACCCAGACAGGCCAGACAGACTGACAGGCCAGACAGAGACCCAGACAGGCCAGAAAGACAGACAGACAGTGGGCCAGACAGAGAGCCAGACAGGCCAGACATACGCCAGACAGAGACCCAGACAGGCCAGACAAACAGACAGACAGGCCAGACAGACAGACAGACAGACAGACAGACAGACAGACAGACAGACAGACAGACAGACAGACAGACAGACAGACAGACAGGCAGACAGGCAGGTTAGACAGAGAGCCAGACAGAGAGCCAGACAGGCCAGACAGCCAGCCAGACAGACAGACAGACAGACAGACAGACAGACAGACAGGCCAGACAGACAGTCAGACAGACAGACAGAGAGCCAGACAGGCTAGACAGACAGACAGACATGCCAGACAGAGTACCAGACAGAGAGTTAGACAGAGAGCCACACAGGCCATACAGAGACCTAGACAGACAGACAGACAGACAGACAGAGAGGCAGACAGGCTAGACAGAGACCCAGACAGAGACCCAGACAGGCCAGACAGAGAGCCAGACAGAGACCCAGACAGGCCAGACAGACAGACAGACAGACAGACAGAGGGCCAGACAGAGGGCCAGACAGAGGGCCAGACAGAGAGCCAGACAGGCCAGACAGAGACCAAGACAGGCTAGACAGACAGACAGACAGACAGGCCAGACAGACAGACAGACAGACAGACAGACAGACAGACAGACAAGCAAATGTAGAAACTTGACCCTGGATATTGTCCCTTAATACAAGCCCATGCGTGTACCTAATACCTGAGCGTGGATATTTCCCCTTAATACAAGCCCGTATATACGATTTATGTACAAACCTGAACCTGAAGAGTGTATCTTAATTAAAGCCCATACGTATTATGTACAAACCTGACCCTGACTATTGTTCCATTATACAAGCACATACATACACATTATGTACATACCTGGCCCCGACTATTTCCCTTAGTACAACCCTATGCATGAATCTAATGTACAAACCTGATCTGGATTTAGGCCATACATATTACTTATGTACACAGCTGGCCCTGACCATTGTCCCGTAGTACAAGCCCATGCATATACATAATGTACAAACCTGAACCTATATATTGTCCTTTAATTCACGCCCATATATATACATTATGTACAAACCTGACTCTAACTATTGTCACATAATACAAGCCCATACATATACATAATGTACACACCTGACCCTAGATATTCTCCTTTAATACAGGCCCATATTTATAAACTTTATATACAAACCTGACCCTGGATATTGTTTCTTAATTAAAGACCATACATATTAGGTATGTACAAATCTGACCCCGGATATTGTCCCGTAATACAATCCCAAACATATATCTGATGTAGAACCCTGACTATGTACTGACAGACAGACAGACATACAGACAGACAGACAGACAGACAGACAGACAGACAGACAGACAGACAGAGAGAGAGAGAGACAGACAGACAGACAGACAGACAGACAGACAGGACAGACAGACAGACAGAGAGACAGAGGGCCAGATAGAGGGCCAGAAAGACAGAAAGACAGAGAGCCAGACAGGCCAGACAGAGGCCAGACAGAGGCCAGACAGAGACCCAGACAGGCCAGACAGACAGACAGGCCAGACAGAGACCCAGACAGGCCAGACAGACAGACATGCCAGACAGGCCAGACAGACAGACAGACAGACAGACAGACAGACAGACAGACAGAGGGCCAGACAGAGAGCCAGGCAGGCCAGACAGAGGCCAGACAGAGACCCAGACAGGCCAGACAGACAGGCCAGACAGACATACAGACAGACAGACAGACAGACAGACAGACAGACAGACAGACAGACAGACAGACAGACAGACAGACAGAGGGCCAGACAGAGGGCCAGACAGACAGAGGGCCAGACAGAGGGCCAGACAGAGAGCAAGACAGGCCAGACAAACCTGACTCTAACTATTGTCACATAATACAAGCCCATACATATACATAATGTACACACCTGACCCTAGATATTCTCCTTTAATACAGGCCCATATTTATATTCTTTATATACAAACCTGACCCTGGATATTGTTTCTTAATTAAAGACCATACATATTAGGTATGTACAAACCTGACCCCGGATATTGTCCCGTAATACAATCCCAAACATATATCTGATGTAGAACCCTGACTATGTACTGACAGACAGACAGACATACAGACAGACAGACAGACAGACAGACATACAGACAGACAGACAGACAGACAGACAGACAGACAGACAGACAGACAGCCAGCCAGACAGAGAGCCAGACAGGCCAGACAGCCAGAAAGACAGACAGAGGGCCAGACAGAGGGCCAGACAGAGGGCCAGACAGAAGGCCAGACAGAGAGCAAGACAGGCCAGACAGAGACCCAGACAGGCCAGACAGACAGACAGACAGACAGACAGACTGACAGACAGACAGACAGACAGACAGACAGACAGACAGACAGACAGACAGACAGACAAGACAGACAGACAGACAGACAGAAAAACAGACAGACATACAGACAGACAGACAGACAGACAGACAGACAGACAGACAGAGAGCCAGACAGGCTAGACAGACAGACAGACAGGCCGGACAGAGTGCCAGACAGAGAGCCAGACAGAGTGCCAGACAGGCCAGACAGAGACCTAGACAGACATACAGAGAGCCAGACAGGCTAGACAGTGACCCAGATAGAGACCCAGACAGGCCAGACAGAGAGCCAGACAGAGACCTAGACAGGCCAGACAGACAGACAGACAGACAGACAGACAGACAGAGGGCCAGCCAGAGGGCCAGACAGATGGCCAGACAGAGAGCCAGACAGGCCAGACAGAGACCATGACAGGCTAGACAGACAGACAGACAGGCCAGACAGACAGACAGACAGGCAAATGTAGAAACTTGACCCTGGATATTGTCCCTTAATACAAGTCCATGCGTGTACCTAATACCTGACCGTGGATATTTCCCCTTAATACAAGCCCGTATATACGATTTATGTACAAACCTGAACCTGAATAGTGTATCTTAATTAAAGCCCATACGTATTATGTACAAACCTGACCCTGACTATTGTTCCATTATACAAGCACATACATACACATTATGTACAAACCTGGCCCCGACTATTTCCCTTAATACAACCCTATGCATGTATCTAATGTACAAACCTGATCTGGATTTAAGCCCATACATATTACTTATGTACACAGCTGGCCCTGACTATTGTCCCGTAGTACAAGCCCATGCATATACATAATGTACAAACCTGAACCTATATATTGTCCTTTAATTCACGCCCATATATATACCTTATGTACAAACCTGACTCTAACTATTGTCACATAATACAAGCCCATACATATACATAATGTACACACCTGACCTTAGATATTCTCCTTTAATACAGGCCCATATTTATATACTTTATGTACAAACATCACCCTGGATATTGTTTCTTAATTAAAGACCATACATATTAGGTATGTACAAACCTGACCCCGGATATTGTCCAGTAATACAATAACAAACATATATATAATGTAGAACCCTGACTATGTTCTGACAGACATACAGACAGATAGACAGACAGACAGACAGACAGACAGACAGACAGACAGACAGACAGACAGACAGACAGACAGACAGACAGACAGACAGACAGACAGACAGACAGACAGACAGACAGACAGACAGACAGACAAGACAGACAGACAGACAGACAGACAGACAGACAGACAGACAGACAGACAGACAGACAGACAGACAGACAGACAGACAGACAGACAGACAGACAGACAGACAGACAGACAGACAGACAGACATACAGACAGACAGACAGACAGACAGAGGGCCAGACAGAGGGCCAGACAGAGGGCCAGACAGACAGACAGACAGACAGACAGAGGGCCAGTTAGAGGGCCAGACAGACAGACAGACAGAGAGCCAGACAGGCCAGACAGAGGCCAGACAGAGACCCAGACAGGCCAGACAGACAGACAGGCCAGACAGAGACCCAGACAGGCCAGACAGACAGACAGACAGAGGGCCAGACAGACAGAGGGCCAGACAGAGGGCCAGGAAGAGAGCAAGACAGGCCAGACAGAGACCCAGACAGGCCAGACAGACAGACAGACAGGCCAGACAGACAGACAGACAGACAGACAGACAGACAGACAGACAGACAGACAGACAGACAGACAGACAGACAGACAGACAGACAGACAGAGAGCCAGACAGGCTACACAGACAGACCGACAGACAGACAGTCAGACAGACAGACAGGCCAGACAGAGTGCCAGACAGAGAGCCAGACAGAGAGCCAGACAGGCCAGAAAGAGACCAGACAGTCCAGACAGACAGACAGACAGACAGACAGACATACAGGCTAGACAGAGAGCCAGACAGAGAGCCAGAGAGCCAGACAGCCAGACAGCCAGACAGACAGACATACAGACAGACAGACAGAGGCCAGACAGAGACCCAGACAGGCCAGACATACAGACAGACAGGCCAAACAGACAGACAGACAGACAGACAGACAGACGGACAGACAGAGGGCCAGACAGAGGGCCAGACAGTCAGAGAGCAAGACAGGCCAGACAGAGACCCAAACAGGCCAGACAGACAGACAGACAGACAGACAGGCCAGACAGACAGACAGACAGACAGACAGAGAACCAGACAGGCTAGACAGACAGACCGATAGACAGACAGACAGACAGTCAGACAGACAGTCAGGCCAGACAGAGTGCCAGACAGAGAGCCAGACAGAGAGCCAGACAGGCCAGACAGAGACCTAGACAGACAGACAGACAGACAGACAAAGAGCCAGACAGGCTAGACAGAGACCCAGACAGAGACCCAGACAGGCCAGACAGAGAGCCAGACAGAGACCCAGACAGGCCAGACAGAGAACCAGACAGAGACCCAGACAGGCCAGAAAGACAGACAGACAGACAGAGGGGCAGACAGAGGGCCAGACAGAGAGCCAGACAGACAGACAGAGACCCAGACAGGCCAGACAGACAGACAGGCCAGACAGACAGACAGACAGACAGGCCAGACAGACAGACAGGCCAGACAGACAGACAGACAGACAGACAGGCCCGACAGACAGACAGACAGACAGACAGACAGACAGACAGAAAGACAGACAGACAGAGGGCCAGACAGAGAGCCAGACAGGCCAGACAGAGGCCAGACAGAGGCCAGACAGGCCAGACAAATAAACAAACAGACAGGCCAGACAGAGAGACAGAGACCCAGACAGGCCAGACAGAGACCCAGACAGGCCAGACAGGCCAGACAGACAGAGAGCCAGACAGGCTAGACAGACAGACAGACAGGCCAGGCAGAGTGACAGACAGAGAGCCAGACAGGCCAGACAGAGACCCAAACAGGCCAGACAGAGACCCAGACAGGCCAGACAGGCCAGACAGACAGAGAGCCAGACAGGCTAGACAGACAGACAGACAGACAGACAGAGTGCCAGACAGAGAGCCAGACAGAGAGCCAGACAGGCCAGACAGAAACCTAGACAGACAGACAGACAGAGACCAAGACAGGCCAGACAGACAGACAGGCTAGACAGAGACCCAGACAGGCCAGACAGAGAGCCAGACAGAGACCCAGACAGGCCAGACAGACAGACAGACAGACAGACAGACAGAGGGCCAGACAGAGGGCCAGACAGAGGGCCAGACAGACAGACAGAGAGCCAGACAGGCCAGACAGAGGCCAGACAGAGACCCAGACAGGCAAGACAGACAGACAGGCCAGACAGAGACCCAGACAGGCCAGACAGACAGACAGACAGACAGGCCAGACAGACAGACAGACAGACAGACAGACAGACAGACAGACAGACAGACAGACAGACAGACAGACAGACAGACAGACAGAAAGACAGACAGACAGAGGGCCAGACAGAGAGCCAGACAGGTCAGACAGGCCAGACAGAGACCCAGACAGGCCAGACAGACAGACAGACAGACAGACAGACAGACAGACAGACTGGCTAGACAGAGAGCCAGACAGAGAGCCAGACTGGCCAGACAGCCAGACAGACAGACAGACAGACAGACAGACAGACAGAGGGCCAGACAGAGGGCCAGACAGAGGGCCAGACAGAGAGCAAGACAGGCCAGCCAGACAGACAGACAGACAGACAGACAGACAGACAGACAGGCCAGACAGGCCAGACAGACATACATACAGACAGACAGACAGACAGACAGACAGACAGAGAGCCAGACAGGCTAGACAGACAGACAGACAGGCCAGACAGAGTACCAGACAGAGAGCCAGACAGACAGGCCAGACAGAGACCTAGACAAACAGACAGACAGACAGACAGACAGACAGAGAGCCAGACAGGCTAGACAGAGACCCAGACAGAGACCCAGACAGGCCAGACAGAGAGCCAGACAGAGACCCAGACAGACCAGACAGACAGACAGACACACAGACAGGCCAGACAGGCCAGACAGACAGACAGACAGACAGACAGACAGACAGGCCAGACAGACAGACCAGACAGACAGACAGACAGACAGACAGACAGAGAGACAGGCCAGACAGACAGACAGACAGACAGACAGACAAGCAAATGTAGAAACTTGACCCTGGATATTGTCCCTTAATACAAGCCCATGCGTGTACCTAATACCTGACCGTGGATATTTCCCTTAATACAAGCCCGTATATACGATTTATGTACAAACCTGAACCTGAATAGTGTATCCTAATTAAAGCCCATACGTATTATGTACAAACCTGACCCTGACTATTGTTCCATTATACAAGCACATACATACACATTATGGTACAAACCTGGCCCCGACTATTTCCCTTAATACAACCCTATGCATGAATCTAATGTACAAACCTGATCTGGATTTAAGCCCATACATATTACTTATGTACACAGCTGGCCCTGACTATTGTCCCGTAGTACAAGCCCATGCATATACATAATGTACAAACCTGAACCTATATATTGTCCTTTAATTCACGCCCATATATATACCTTATGTACAAACCTGACTCTAACTATTGTCACATAATACCAGCCCATACATATACATAATGTACACACCTGACCCTAGATATTCTCCTTTAATACAGTCCCGTAATACAATCCCAAACATATATCTAATGTAGAACCCTGACTATGTTCTGACAGACAGACAGACAGACAGACAGACAGACAGACAGACAGACAGACAGACAGACAGACAGACAGACAGACAGACAGACAGACAGACAAACAGAGAGCCAGACAGGCCAGACAGAGTCCAGACAGAGACCCAGACAGGCCAGACAGACAGACAGACAGAGAGCCAGACAGGCTAGACAGAGACCCAGACAGAGACCCAGACAGGCCAGACAGAGAGCCAGACAGAGACCCAGACAGGCCAGACAGACAGACAGGCAGACAGACAGACAGAGGGCCAGACAGAGAGCCAGACAGGCCAGACAGAGACCAAGACAGCCCAGAAAGACAGACAGACAGACAGACAGGCCAGACAGACAGACAGACAGACAGACAGACAAGCAAATGTAGAAACTTGACCCTGGATATTGTCCCTTAATACAAGCCCATGCGTGTACCTAATACCTGACCGTGGATATTTCCCCTTAATACAAGCCCGTATATACGATTTATGTACAAACCTGAACCTGAATAGTGTATCTTAATTAAAGCCCATACGTATTATGTACAAACCTGACCCTGACTATTGTTCCATTATACAAGCACATACATACACATTATGTACAAACCTGGCCCCGACTATTTCCCTTAATACAACCCTATGCATGAATCTAATGTACAAACCTGATCTGGATTTAAGCCCATACATATTACTTATGTACACAGCTGGCCCTGACTATTGTCCCGTAGTACAAGCCCATGCATATACATAATGTACAAACCTGAACCTATATATTGTCCTTTAATTCACGCCCATATATATACCTTATGTACAAACCTGACTCTAACTATTGTCACATAATACCAGCCCATACATATACATAATGTACACACCTGACCCTAGATATTCTCCTTTAATACAGGCCCATATTTATATACTTTATGTACAAACCTGACCCTGGATATTGTTTCTTAATTAAAGACCATACATATTAGGTATGTACAAACCTGACCCCGGATATTGTCCCGTAATACAATCCCAAACATATATCTAATGTAGAACCCTGACTATGTTCTGACAGACAGACAGACAGACAGACAGACAGACAGACAGACAGACAGACAGACAGACAGACAGACAGACAGACAGACAGACAGACAGACAGAGAGCCAGACAGGCCAGACAGAGGCCAGACAGAGACCCAGACAGGCCAGACAGACAGACAGATAGACAGGCCAGACAGACAGGCCAGACAGACAGACAGACAGACAGACAGACAGAGACAGACAGACAGACAGACAGAGTGCCAGACAGAGGGCCAGACAGACAGAGAGCCAGACAGACAGACAGACAGAGGGCCAGAGGGCCAGACAGAGGGCCAGACAGAGAGCAAGACAGGCCAGACAGAGACCCAGACAGGCCAGACAGACAGCCAGACAGACAGACAGACAGACAGAGAGCCAGACAGGCTAGACAGAGACCCAGACAGAGACCTAGACAGGCCAGACAGAGAGCCAGACAGAGACCCAGACAGGCCAGACAGACAGACAGGCAGACAGACAGACAGAGGGCCAGACAGAGAGCCAGACAGGCCAGACAGAGACCAAGACAGCCCAGAAAGACAGACAGACAGACAGACAAGCAAATGTAGAAACTTGACCCTGGATATTGTCCCTTAATACAAGCCCATGCGTGTACCTAATACCTGACCGTGGATATTTCCCCTTAATACAAGCCCGTATATACGATTTATGTACAAACCTGAACCTGAAAAGTGTATCTTAATTAAAGCCCATACGTATTATGTACAAACCTGACCCTGACTATTGTTCCATTATACAAGCACATACATACACATTATGTACAAACCTGGCCCCGACTATTTCCCTTAATACAACAATACAACCC
>JAWPHD010009322.1:60000-70000 GCA_037043455.1 Cyrtodaria siliqua | reverse complement strand
GTCTGTCTGTCTGTCTGTCTGTCTGTCTGTCTGTCTGTCTGTCTGTCTGTCTGTCTGGCCTGTCTGGGTCTCTGTCTGGCTCTCTGTCTGGCTCTCTGTCTGGGTCTCTGTCTGGGTCTCTGTCTAGCTGTCTGGCTCTCTGTCTGTCTGTCTGTCTGTCTGTCTGTCTGTCTGTCTGTCTGTCTGTCTGTCTGTCTGTCTGTCTGTCTGTCTGTCTGTATGTCTGTCTGTCTGTCTGTCTGTCTGTCTGTCTGTCTGTCTGTCTGTCTGTCTGTCTAGGTCTCTGTCGTTCCTGTCTGTCTCTCTGTCCGGCACTCTGTCTGGCCTGTCTGTCTGTCTGTCGGTCTGTCTGTACACGCATGGGCTAGTATTAAGGGACAATATCCAGGGTCAAATTTCTACATTTGCTTGTCTGTCTGTCTGGCCTGTCTGTCTGTCTGTCTGTCTGTCTGTCTGTCTGTCTGTCTGTCTGTCTGTCTGGCTGGCTGGCCTCTCTTGGTCTCTGTCTGGCCTGTCTGGCTCTCTGTCTGGCCCTCTGTCTGGCCCTCTGTCTGGCCCTCTGTCTGGCCCTCTGTCTCTCTGTCTGTCTGTCTGTCTGGCCTGTCTGGGCCTATGTCTGCCTGTCTGTCTGGCCTGTCTGTCTGTCTGGCCTGTCTTGGTCTCTGTCTGGCTCTCGGTCTGGCCCTCTGTCTGTCCCTCTGTCTGGCCCTCTGTCTGTCTGTCTGTCTGTCTGTCTGTCTGTCTGTCTGGCCTGTCTGGGTCTATGTCTGGCTCTCTGTCTGGCTCTCTGTCTGGGTCTCTGTCTGGGTCTCTGTCTAGCTGTCTGGCTCTCTGTCTGTCTGTCTGTCTGTCTGTCTGTCTGTCTGTCTGTCTGTCTGTCTGTCTGTCTGTCTGTCTGTCTGTCTGTCTGTCTGTCTGTCTGTCTGTGTGTCTGTCTAGGTCTCTGTCTGGCCTGTCTGGCTCTCTGTCTGGCACTCTGTCTAGCCTGTCTGGCTCTCTGTCTGTCTGTCTGTCTGTCTGGCCTGTCTGTCTGTCTGTCTGTCTGTCTGTCTGTCTGTATGTCTGTCTGGCTGGCTGGCTGGCTGGCCTGTCTGGGTCTCTGTCTGGCCTGTCTTGCTCTCTGTCTGGCCCTCTGTCTGGCCCTCTGTCTGGCCCTCTGTCTGGCCCTCTGTCTCTCTGTCTGTCTGTCTGGCTGTCTGGCTGTCTGGCCTGTCTGGCTCTCTGTCTGGCTCTCTGTCTAGCCTGTTTGTCTGTCTGTCTGTCTGGCCTGTCTGGGTCTCTGTCTGGCCTGTCTGGCTCTCTGTCTGGCTCTCTGTCTGGCACTCTGTCTGGCCTGTCTGTCTGTCTGACTGTCTGTCTGTCTGTCTGTCTTTCTGTCGGTCTGTCTGTCTAGCCTGTCTGGCTCTCTGTCTGTCTGTCTGTCTGTCTGGCCTGTCTGTTTGTCTGTCTGTGTCACAGGATGACCTTAGTGGTTGGGCTAACTCAGGAAAGAATCAATGACGGTGAATGCATTTACATAAGTTTAATGCAACTTTTAAAATATGTTTAATATATATACAATTATCTAAAAAAACAAGCGAATACACAAATGAACTATGAAAAGAATGTTCTCATGAACGTTTAAGACGTTCTTAGTATTGTTATAAATACTGAACGTCTAAGACACTAAAGTGTTGTTAAATCTATAACAATGTTGATCTAGCGCGATAACTGTGATGCGCGAGAGCTCATGAAGATGATGATGCGCGAATTCAATGGATGATTGTCATCAAATGCCTTCTGTAAGGGTTGATGACGCGATGCAATGATAGTTAATCTCCACTGAGATTGTGAATGATATTCCTCCAGTGAGGACTGGTAACGGGCCCACCTTGTGTCCCGGGGGTTGTCGTTAGTAAAACCTGGCTGCGCAGGTACGGGGACTGTCTCCACCGCTTGTAACGTTAGTCGTGGAAGCTTAGCTCCACTCCTGGATATCCAAACCTAGATGGCTTACTCCAACCCTGGATGGCTTATATCCTGGATGGCTTAGGCTGTAATTATACATACGTTTTAGATGTCGGTTGACAAACATACCAATCTTGCATAATTATCATTACCCAAACAAATCATTATTCATTCAATATATGTACGAATGATGAGTAGCAATGTATACATATTCTACAACGCCATGTATACGCTATGTACGTCGCTGTTAATCAATGCCCCTAATACATGTAATATAAACATGATCAAATTACTCATATATTACACTCACTGAGTTATGCATGCACGCATGTCAACTAATGACCACATTATACAACGCTATGCATATGCGTCGAACATTTATTCTTGTCACTCATCTCATTGTTAACTAATGTTAACAATCGTGTATTACAATCACTGAGTTATACGCCAACGTTAACTAATGCACCTATTATCCACTGTTATCAAATTAATATTGTTTTACAATTAATGATCGATTACAATAATTACATCTAATAAAGTAACTCCAAAAGCATATGCTAGTCTAAAGTTATGTTTGAGAAACATCAATGCTAACCGGATGTCGTAACCGCCAAACAAGATGGCGCCGCCCACTGAATACAAATATACGATAAAAGTTTAATAAAACTACTAACCACATGTTGCCTATGAAATTTTGCCGTCCAATCTCTGTTCCAACAAAGTACTATCGATGATCCCGGCGAGAGCTAGAAGACAATGGGTTTTATAGCAAACATTACGCCCAAATCATTATTTCCCCCGTTCAGTCCGTGACAAACGTGGCTAAATCTACAGTATTGAATCTACACGAGAGGCCCCTTATACAATTTTGCCGTTTAAGGAAAATATACCTATACGTTTACATGCATTAGCACAAAACTAAACTTATGACACGGCCTCTCTGGCGGCCACTTAAAATGTGCACGCTTTTACGTGTTACATGAATAGATCATGAATATTGTGAAATTGTTTCATCTCGAACAATAGATTTTGGGTGTAACCGATACAAGAGCTATATACGACCAGTACGCTCTACCCGTGACATTTTGTGACAACATCTCCCCACTTAAAGAAAGTGCTACACTTTTAAAATTCAACAAAATGATAATTAATATTTACACGTTAAGAAACTATTAATTCTTCTGAGCAAACGAGCGACAAAACGTACAAGCTGATCGCTCAATCGCTTGAGTATGTTAACTATTACTACTGAGTTATAACCTAACTATCATATGTAATTACAATTTCAACACTATTCAACACTATTCTACAATTGTACACTACCCTGTCGTAACATATACTACTATTTTACAATACACTGCAATACACTATTGTATTAAACCGGTCATTATGTGCGGCGACTTAAATATTCTGCCCCAATATTGTCCTTTCCACGGTCTATTACACCGACTCTACTGTTGCTAATAACACTACTTCCTGCCACTACCAGAACTCCAACTTTAAACATTGCATCCATCGCATTACCAGTATACTGTTTGCGAAATGGAGTAGGGTCTCTCGTTTCCCTAATCGACTTTGCTAAAGTGTGCTTAAAGCTACACTGCAATACATCTGTTGGTCTCGACTTATCGGACTGAACAGTACTACACTCAGAGTCTAAACGACTTACCTCTCGTTTCTCTGCTACACTAAGCATGCCCGATATGTCTACATCGGCTGCTCTCTCCCTACCTACACTAGTGGGAAAATACATGGGACTAGTGTCCTCACTACTGTCTTCCTCACTATCCTCAATAACTGCAACATTAACTACGGTTAACACCCCTTGTTGCACATTATCGGTTCTACTGATATACTCTTTCAGCATATTCGCATGAAAGGTCTTTAACTTTCCGTTTATCTCGATACGGTAATCCATAGTGTTCACTATCCCTCTAACGTAAAACGGACCTTTCCACTGTAATAACAACTTGTTATTGTCGGTCGGGAGTAACAATAACACCTGGTCATCTATCTTAAACTTCCTAGCTCTAGCTTTCTGGTCATAGTACCGTTTGTACTTGGTACTTGCCTTAACTAACTGACTTTGAGCTATCTTACAAGTCTCCTCTAGTTTCTCCTTCAGATCTAAAACATACTGATATGTAGTCTTAACCTCATCACTATCTACTTCACCTGCCAACATCTCTCTAAGAATCCTCATGGGACCTCTAACTGACCTACCGTACAATAACTCAAACGGCGAAAATCCTAAACTCTCTTGTGGAACCTCTCTAAATGCAAACAATAAAGCATTGAGATACTTGTCCCAATCTTTGAGTCTCTCGGTACACATACGCCGTAATCGACTCATGAGCTACCTTAAGCACTGTCGTTCTATACTGGGTAGGTACCACTAATTGGTGAAACTGTCTACTACCACTATCTTCAAATTCTCTGTACAATAACCTATTCTTATGTACAAACTTACAACTACCGGACCCTTTACACTTCTTCACTACACCATCCTTGGCCTTCACCTTACAAGGACCTAATGACTCGTCTTGAGTTTGTGCTTCTATAAACTCCGCTTTAGATATGTCACCTACGGCTGCAGGAACCTTTAATTTTCTATAAGCCTGAGCTTGCTTCTAAACCTGCGCTCTAGTCTCTACGGCATTACTTATGCTACTTCTAAAATCGAACATTACCGGAAGTGCTGAACCTTCTATGTTCCCTATCGTTAAATCATACATCGGGTCATCCATACATAGTGCCTCTGTAGTCCCTTTAAAGAAAGGTGTATCTACATCTATTCTCGCTATTGGCACGTGCTCTACCGACTTATTTAACAACATACATGGTGACTGTTTACCTACCAACTGGTCATCCGTAACTAAACTACGCCTAACTACCACACCTGTACAACCTGTATCCCTCATTACAATTACGTCCGTGCCATTCACTCTACCATCTGCCGTTGGAAGATTTGCATACGGAAAGAGACATGTTCCGATCTTCGCCATTACACCATCCGCTTTAACACAACAGCTACTACTCTCGGTTTTAATAACCGGACTATTACTACCTCTGACTCTACCTCTACCTCGGTTTTGACCACCTCTACCTCTACCGAAATTCCATGGGTTGTTAAAACCTTGGTTCTGACTCCCTACATTGTTGTCCACTCTACTATTTTCACTAAAATTGTCTACGACAGCGGACACTTTCACCGCTTTCCTACACTCATGTGAAGCATGATTCCCATTACAGTGACGACAACGAATAAAAGGTTTACCCATGTTACCACTATTGCTACCTCCTCTAGAACCCATCGAACTACCTCCACCTCTATAGTTTCCACTCTGGCCTTTCTGTTTATGATCGTCCCCTTGCCTATCTCTAAAAGTTCTGTCTTTCGACACTACATTATGAGCTCCACCTCTAGCCTCGGCAAACTGATCTGCTTGAGTTGCCATTTCATTTACACTAGTTAGTTTTCTTTCTTTAAGAAATAAGAACAGATCTCTACTACAAACATTGAATAGCTGGTCCCGCAACAAGAAATATATGAGGCCCTGATAAGTCTGCGCTACCTTCCCTAACTCTAACCACATATCTAAGTAATTTCTAGACCTACTAATAAACTGAATAAATGACTCGCCTTTCTCAGGCAGACACGCTCTAAACCGCTTTCTAAAACCTTCTTCAGTTAGCTCAAATCTCTTTAAAAGAGCATCCTTTAACTTGTCATAGTCAAGAGCATCTACACTAGGTAATCTAGAAAATACATCTAAGGCCTTGCCTCTCAATAACGCACTTAAATGAACTGCCCACTTATCTTTGGTCCATTCCTGTAACTCAGCATAACGCTCGAACCGTAACAAGTAACTGTCCATGTTATCTTTGTCAGCATCAAAGTATGGTAACTTCGAACCTTTTAACTTCCCAGAGTAACTATCTTTCCCTTCAGTTTTACTTTCCTTACTATGTGTCTTAGCTGCTTCCAAATCTAAAGCTAACTTATGCTCAAACTCTTTTTGCTCCCTTTCCATTATCATCTTAGCCTTAGCTAGTCTACCATCTGTTTCGAACCTCTCATGTTCTAACTCTTGCTTCTCCTTTACTATTCTACTTTCTAATTCTACCTTCTCTTTATCATCATCTCGCTTCTCTTTAGCTAATCTACCTTCTAATTCTAGCTTCTCTTTATCAGCGTCTAGCTTCTCTTTAGCTAACCTACTTTCTAATTCTAGCTTCTCTGTGGCTAGTCTACTTTCTTCATCTCGCTTCTCTTTAGCTAACCTACTTTCAGTTTCTAGCTTCTCTTTCGCTAATCTACTTTCGAATTCTAACCTATCTTTCTCTTCATCCCTTTCCCGCTTTGCTAATTCTCTTTCCTTAAGTCTAAATTCCCTTTCCCTAGCCTGTTCGTCTTTAACAAAGGTTCTAAGCTCCTCTCCAGCATACCCTAACTCCTTACCCATTTCCGTAAGATCCTTTATGGACGTCATGTCTATAGACATTGTGAACTACACACTACAATAATTACAATACACACGTCACTAATAATTCTACTCAACTAACTACTAATGGTAAGTCACTGTGTCCTCAGTAAATACCTGGGCATCATCATAGGACAAGTTACATACACATTTGTACTAGCGCTAACTACTAACGGTTATGTGTAGATAGTATCTAGCTTCCACAAAAAATATACACTACATAAAATATCTTAATTTGATATTGGACATAAACCTTAAACAATCATCGAAATGTGTATAACATGTACATGTGTATTTACTTCTCCCATCAATATAAGTATACTCGAGTGTCACCACATGAGTAGAACGTCTTGTTCGCCAACCTAATTGGATACTATGTGTATATCAAGGGAGGTAAAACAAACACCCACATTATTGAGCAAAAGTGCCTCAGACCCACTCGTGTAGACCACTGCGACCTCGCGCCAAGGAAAGAACGGACAAAACAACAGTTTGGACTCACCCTACCCTTGTCGTGTCTGGACTTGTCTTCCAAGCTGTGGCCGTGATCGTCGACAGTCGCCTTGATGGATCAGAGGGTGGTACACAATTCTAAAATGATAAGTAGAGATTTAGTATATCATCATAAAGATCACTTATTGATTCTTTCCCTCCGTAGTCGCCCAAAATCCCACTTCTGACACCAGTTGTCACAGGATGACCTTAGTGGTTGGGCTAACTCAGGAAAGAATCAATGACGGTGAATGCATTTACATAAGTTTAATGCAACTTTTAAAATATGTTTAATATATATACAATTATCTAAAAAAACAAGCGAATACACAAATGAACTATGAAAAGAATGTTCTCCTGAACGTTTAAGACGTTCTTAGTATTGTTATAAATACTGAATGTCTAAGACACTAAAGTGTTGTTAAATCTATAACAATGTTGATCTAGCGCGATAACTGTGATGCGCGATAGCTCATGAAGATGATGATGCGCGAATACAATGGATGATTGTCATCAAATGCCTTCTGTAAGGGTTGATGACGCGATGCAATGATAGTTAATCTCCACTGAGATTTTGAATGATATTCCTCCAGTGGGGACTGGTAACGGGCCCACCTTGTGTCCCGGGGGTTGTCGTTAGTAAAACCTGGCTGCGCAGGTACGGGGACCGTCTCCACCGCTTGTAACGTTAGTCGTGGAAGCTTAGCTCCACTCCTGGATATCCAAACCTAGATGGCTTACTCCAACCCTGGATGGCTTATATCCTGGATGGCTTAGGCTGTAATTATACATACGTTTTAGATGTCGGTTGACAAACATACCAATCTTGCATAATTATCATTACCCAAACAAATCATTATTCATTCAATATATGTACGAATGATGAGTAGCAATGTATACATATTCTACAACGCCATGTATACGCTATGTACGTCGCTGTTAATCAATGCCCCTAATACATGTAATATAAACATGATCAAATTACTCATATATTACACTCACTGAGTTATGCATGCACGCATGTTAACTAATGACCACATTATACAACGCTATGTAAATGCATACACCGTCATTGATTCTTTCCTGAGTTAGCCCAACCACTTAGGTCATCCTGTGACAGTCTGTCTGTCTGGCCTGTCTGGCCCTCTGTCTGGCCCTCTGTCTGTCTGGCCCTCTGTCTGTCTGTCTGTCTGTCTGTCTGTCTGTCTGTCTGTCTGGCCTGTCTGTCTGTCTGTCTGTCTGGCCTTTCTGGGTCTCTGTCTGGCCTCTGTCTGGCCTGTCTGGCTCTCTGTCTGTCTGTCTGTCTGTCTGTCTGTCTGTCTGTCTGTCTGTCTGTCTGTCTGTCTGTCTGTCTGTCTGTCTGTCTGTCTGTCTGTCTGTCTGTCTGTCTGTCTGTCTGTCTGTCTGTCTGTCTGTCTGTCTGTCTGGCCGGTCCGTCTGTCTGGCCTGTCTGGGTCTCTGTCTGGCCTGTCTGTCTGTCTGGCCTGTCTGGGTCTCTGTCTGGCCTCTGTCTGGCCTGTCTGGCTCTCTGTCTGTATGTCTGTCTGGCCCTCTGTCTGTCTGTCTGTCTGTCTGTCTGTCTGTCTGTCTGTATGTCTGTCAGAACATAGTCAGGGTTCTACATTAGATATATGTTTGGGATTGTATTACGGGACAATATCCGGGGTCAGGTTTGTACATACCTAATATGTATGGTCTTTAATTAAGAAACAATATCCAGGGTCAGGTTTGTACATAAAGTATATAAATATGGGCCTGTATTAAAGGAGAATATCTAGGGTCAGGTGTGTACATTATGTATATGTATGGGCTTGTATTATGTGACAATAGTTAGAGTCAGGTTTGTACATAAGGTATATATATGGGCGTGAATTAAAGGACAATATATAGGTTCAGGTTTGTACATTATGTATATGCATGGGATTGTACTACGGGACAATTGTCAGGGCCAGCTGTGTACATAAGTAATATGTATGGGCTTAAATCCAGATCAGGTTTGTACATTAGATTCATGCATAGGGTTGTATTAAGGGAAACAGTCGGGGCCAGGTTTGTACATAATGTGTATGTATGTGCTTGTATAATGGAACAATAGTCAGGGTCAGGTTTGTACATAATACGTATGGGCTTTAATTAAGATACACTATTCAGGTTCATGTTTGTACATAAATCGTAAATACGGGCTTGTATTAAGGGGAAATATCCACGCTCAGGTATTAGGTACACGCATGGGCTTGTATTAAGGGACAATATCCAGGGTCAAGTTTCTACATTTGCTTGTCTGTCTGTCTGTCTGTCTGTCTGGCCTGTCTGTCTGTCTGTCTGTCTGGCCTGTCATGGTCTCTGTCTGGCCTGTCTGGCTCTCTGTCTGGCCCTCTGTCTGGCCCTCTGTCTGGCCCTCTGTCTGTCTGTCTGTCTGGCTTGTCTGGGTCTCTGTCTGGCTCTCTGTCTGGCTCTCTGTCTGGCTCTCTGTCTGGGTCTCTGTCTGGGTCTCTGTCTAGCTGTCTGGCTCTCTGTCTGTCTGTCTGTCTGTCTGTCTGTCTATCTCTGTGTCTTTCTAGGACTCTGTCTGGCCTGTCTGGCTCTCTGTCTGGCTCTCTGTCTGGCACTCTGTCTGGCCTGTCTGTCTGTCTGTCTAGCCTGTCTGGCTCTCTGTCTGTCTTTCTGTCTGTCTGTCTATCTGTCTGTCTGTCTGTCTGTCTGTCTGTCTGTCTGTCTGTCTGTCTGTCTGTCTGTCTGTCTGTCTGTCTGTCTGTCTGTCTGTCTGTCTGTATGTCTGTCTGTCTGTCTGTCTGTCTGTCTGTCTGTCTGTCTGTCTGTCTGTCTGTCTGTCTGTCTGTCTGTCTGTCTGTCTGTCTGTCTGTCTGGCCTGTCTTGGTCTCTGTCTGGCCTGTCTTGCTCTCTGTATGGCCCTCCGTCTGGCCCTCTGTCTGGCCCTCTGTCTGGCCCTCTGTCTGTCTGTCTGTCTGTCTGTCTGTCCGGCTGACTGTCTGGCTGTCTGGCCTGTCAGGCTCTCTGTCTAGCCTGTCTGTCTGTCTATCTGTCTGTCTGTCTGTCTGTCTGTCTGGCCTGTCTGA
>JAWPHD010009322.1:47500-50000 GCA_037043455.1 Cyrtodaria siliqua | reverse complement strand
GTCTGTCAGAACATAGTCAGGGTTCTACATTAGTTATATGTTTGGGATTGTATTACGGGACAATATCCGGGGTCAGGTTTGTACATACCTAATATGTATGGTCTTTAATTAAGAAACAATATCCAGGGTCAGGTTTTTACATAAAGTATATAAATATGGGCCTGTATTAAAGGAGAATATCTAGGGTCAGGTGTGTACATTATGTATATGTATGGGCTTGTATTATGTGACAATAGTTAGAGTCAGGTTTGTACATAAGGTATATATATGGGCGTGAATTAAAGGACAATATATAGGTTCAGGTTTGTACATTATGTATATGCATGGGCTTGTACTACGGGACAATAGTCAGGGCCAGCTGTGTACCTAAGTGATATGTATGGGCTTAAATCCAGATCAGGTTTGTACATTAGATTCATGCATAGGGTTGTATTAAGGGAAATAGTCGGGGCCAGGTTTGTATATAATGTGTATGTATGTGCTTGTATAATGGAACAATAGTCAGGGTCAGGTTTGTACATAATACGTATGGGCTTTAATTAAGATACACTATTCAGGTTCAGGTTTGTACATAAATCGTATATACGGGCTTGTATTAGGGGGAAATATCCACGGTCAGGTATTAGGTAAACGCATGGGCTTGTATTAAGGGACAATATCCAGGGTCAAGTTTCTACATTTACTCGTCGGTCTGTCTGTCTGTCTGTCTGTCTGTCTGTCTGTCTGTCTGTCTGTCTGTCTGTCTGTCTGGTCCATCTGTCTGTCTGTCTGTCTGTCTGTCTGGCCTGTTTTGGTCTCTGTCTGGCCTGTCTGGCTGTCTGTCTGGCCCTCTGTCTGGCCCTCTGTCTGGCCCTCTGACTGTCTGTCTGTCTGCTTATCTGTCTGGCCTGTCTGGGTCTCTGTCTGGCTCTCTGTCTGGCCTGTCTAGGTCTCTGTCTGGGTCTCTGTCTAGCTGTCTGGCTCGCTGTCTGTCTGTCTGTCTGTCTAGTCTCTGTCTGGCCTGTCTGGCTCTCTGTCTGGCACTCTGTCTGGTCTGTCTGTCTGTCTGTCTGGCCTGTCTGGCTCTCTGTCTGGCACTCTGTCTGTCTGTCTGTCTGTCTGTCTGTCTGTCTGTCTGTCTGTCTGGCCTGTCTGGCCTGTCTGGGTCTCTGTCTATCCTGTCTGGCACTCTGTCTGGCTCTCTTTCTGGCACTCTGTCTGGCCTGTCTGTCTGTCTGACTGTCTGTCTGTCTGTCTGTCTGTCGGTCTGTCTGTCTGTCTGGGTCTCTGTCTGGCCTGTCTTGCTCTCTGTCTGGCCCTCTGTCTGGCCCTCTGTCTGTCTGGCCCTCTGTCTGGCCCTCTGTCTGGCCCTCTGTCTGGCCGTCTGTCTGTCTGTCTGTCTGTCTGTCTGTCTGTCTGTCTGTCTGTCTGTCTGTCTGTCTGTCTGTCTGTCTCTCTGTCTGTCTGTCTGTCTGTCTGTCTGTCTGTCTGTCTGTCTGTCTGTCTGTCTGTCTGTCTGTCTGTCTGTCTGTCTGTCTGTCTGGCTGGCTGGCTGGCTGGCTGGCTGGCTGGCTGGCTGGCTGTCTGTCTGTCTGTCTGGCTGGCTGGCCTGTCTGTCTGTCTGTCTGTCTGTCTGTCTGTCTGTCTGTCTGTCTGTCTGTCTGTCTGTCTGTCTGTCTGTCTGTCTGTCTGTATGTCTGTCTGTCTGTCTGTCTGGCCTGTCTGGGTCTCTGTCTGGCCTGTCTTGCTCTCTGTCTGGCCCTCTGTCTGGCCCTCTGTATGTCTGTCTGTCTGGCTGTCTGGCTGTCTGGCCTGTCTGGCTCTCTGTCTGGATCTCTGTCTAGCCTGTCTGTCTGTCTGTCTGTCTGTCTGTCTGTCTGTCTGTCTGTCTGTCTGTCTGTCTGTCTGTCTGTCTGTCTGTCTGTCTGGCCTGTCTGGCCTGTCTGGGTCTCTGTCTGGCCTGTCTGGCTCTCTGTCTGGCTCTCTTTCTGGCACTCTGTCTGGCCTGTCTGTCTGTCTGACTGTCTGTCTGTCTGTCGGTCTGTCTGTCTAGCCTGTCTGGCTCTCTGTCTGTCTGTCTGTCTGGCTGGCTGTCTGTCTGTCTGTCTGTCTGTCTGTCTGTCTGTCTGTCTGGGTCTCTGTCTGGCCTGTCTTGCTCTCTGTCTGGCCCTCTGTCTTGCCCTCTGTCTGTCTGGCCCTCTGTCTGGCCCTCTGTCTGGCCCTCTGTCTGGCCCTCTGTCTGGCCCTCTGTCTGTCTGTCTGTCTGTCTGTCTGTCTGTCTGTCTGTCTGTCTGTCTGTCTGTCTGGCTGGCTGGCTGGCTGGCTGGCTGGCTGGCTGGCTGGCTGGCTGGCTGGCTGGCTGGCTGGCTGGCTGGCTGGCTGGCTGGCTGGCTAGCTGGCTGGCTGGCTGGCTGGCTGGCTGGCTGGCTGGCTGGCTGGCTGGCTGGCTAACTGGCTGGCTGGCTGGCTGGCTGGCTGGCTGGCTGGCTGGCTGGCTGGCTGGCTGGCTGGCTGGCTGGCT
>JAWPHD010009322.1:12500-30000 GCA_037043455.1 Cyrtodaria siliqua | reverse complement strand
ACAGAGAGTCAGACAGACAGACAGACATACAGGCCAGACAGACAGATAGACAGACAGAGAGTCAGACAGGCTAGACAGACAGACCGACAGACCGACAGACAGACAGACAGACAGTCAGACAGACAGACAGGCCAGACAGAGTGCCAGACAGAGAGCCAGACAGAGAGCCAGACCGGCCAGACAGAGACCCAGACAGGCCAGACAGGCCAGACAGACAGACAGACAGACAGACAGGCTAGACAGAGAGCCAGACAGAGAGCGAGACAGGCCAGACAGCCAGACAGACAGACAGACAGAGGGCCAGACAGAGGGCCAGACAGAGAGCAAGACAGGCCAGACAGAGACCCAGACAGGCCAGCCAGCCAGACAGACAGACAGACAGACAGACAGACAGACAGACAGACAGACAGACAGACAGACAGATAGACAGACAGACAGACAGGCCAGATAGACAGACAGACAGACAGACAGAGAGCCAGAAAGGCTAGACAGACAGGCAGACAGGCCAGACAGAGTGCCAGTCAGAGAGCCAGACAGAGAGCCAGACAGGCCAGACAGAGACCTAGACAGACAGACAGACAGACAGACAGACAGACAGACAGAGAGCCAGACAGGCTAGACAGAGACAAAGACGGAGACCCAGACAGGCCAGACAGAGAGCCAGACAGAGACCCAGACAGGCCAGACAGACATACAGAGGGCCAGACAGAGGGCCAGACAGAGGGCCAGACAGAGGGCCAGACAGAGGGCCAGACAGAGAGCCAGACAGGCCTGACAGAGACCAAGACAGGCCAGACAGACAAACAGACAGACAGGCCAGAGAGACAGACAGACAGACAGACAAGCAAATGTAGAAACTTGACCCTGGATATTGTCCCTTAATACAAGCCCATGCGTGTACCTAATACCTGACCGTGGATATTTCCCCTTAATACAAGCCCGTATATACGATTTATGTACAAACCTGAACCTGAATAGTGTATCTTAATTAAAGCCCATACGTATTATGTACAAACCCGACCCTGACTATTGTTCCATTATACAAGCACATACATACACATTATGTACAAACCTGGCCCCTAATATTTCCCTTAATACAACCCTATGCATGAATCTAATGTACAAACCTGATCTGGATTTAAGCCCATACATATTACTTATGTACACAGCTGGCCCTGACTATTGTCCCGTAGTACAAGCCCATGCATATACATAATGTACAAACCTGAACCTATATATTGTCCTTTAATTCACGCCCATATATATACCTTATGTACAAACATGACTCTAACTATTGTCACATAATACAAGCCCATACATATACATAATGTACACACCTGACCCTAGATATTCTCTTTTAATACAGGCCCATATTTATATACTTTATGTACAAACCTGACACTGGATATTGTTTCTTAATTAAAGACCATACATATTAGGTATGTACAAAACTGACCCCGGATATTGTCCCGTAATACAATCCCAAACATATATCCAATGTAAAACCCTGACTAGGTTCTGACAGACAGACAGACAGACAGACAGACAGACAGAGGGCCAGACAGAGGGCCAGACAGAGGGCCAGACAGACAGACATACAGAGAGCCAGACAGGCCAGACGGAGGCCAGACAGAGACCCAGACAGGCCAGATAGACAGACAGGCCAGACAGAGACCCAGACAGGCCAGACAGACAGATATGCCAGACAGACAGACAGACAGACAGACAGAGAGACAGACAGAGAGCCAGACAGGCCAGACAGAGGCCAGACAGAGACCCAGACAGGCCAGACAGAGAGCCAGACAGAGACCAGACAGGCCAGACAGACAGACAGACAGACAGAGGGCCAGACAGAGGGCCAGACAGAGAGCCAGACAGGCCAAACAGAGACCAAGACAGGCCAGACAGACAGACAGACAGACAGGCCAGACAGACAGACAGACAGACAGACAAGCAAATGTAGACACCTGACCCTAGATATTCTCCTTTAATACAGGCCCATATTTATATACTTTATGTACAAACCTGACCCTGGATATTGTTTCTTAATTAAAGACCATACATAATAGGTATGTACAAACCTGACCCCGGATATTGTCCCGTAATACAATCCCAAACATATATCTAATGTAGAACCCTGACTATGTTCTGACAGACAGACAGACAGACAGACAGACAGACAGACAGACAGACAGAGAGACAGACAGACAGACAGACAGACAGACAGAGGGCCAGACAGAGGGCCAGACAGAGGGCCAGACAGACAGACAGACAGACAGACAGAGAGGCAGACAGGCCAGACAGAGGGCCAGACAGAGTGCCAGACAGAGAGCCAGACAGAGAGCCAGACAGGCCAGACAGAGACCCAGACAGGCCAGAAAGGCCAGACAGACAGACAGACAGACAGACAGACAGACAGACAGACTGACAGACAGACATGCTAGACAGAGAGCCAGACAGAGAGCCAGACAGGCCAGACAGCTAGACAGCCAGACAGACAGACAGACAGAGGGACAGAGGGCCAGACAGAGGGCCAGACAGAGGGCCAGACAGAGGGCCAGACAGAGAGCAAGACAGGCCAGACAGAGACCCAGACAGGCCAGACAGACAGACAGATAGACAGACAGACAGACAGACAGACAGGCCAGACAGACAGACAGACAGATAGAGAGCCAGACAGGCTAGACAGACAGATAGACAGGCCAGACAGAGTGCCAGACTGAGAGCCAGACAGAGAGCCAGACAGGCCAGACAGAGACCTAGACAGACAGACAGACAGACAGACAGACAGACCTGAATAGTGTATCTTAATTAAAGCCCATACGTATTATGTACAAACCTGACCCTGACTATTGTTCCATTATACAAGCACATACATACACATTATGTACAAACCTGGCCCCGACTATTTCCCTTAATACAACCCTATGCATGAATCAAATGTTCAAACCTGATCTGGATTTAAGCCCATACATATTACTTATGTACACAGCTGGCCCTGACTATTGTCCCGTAGTACAAGCCCATGCATATACATAATGTACAAACCTGAACCTATATATTGTCCTTTAATTCACGCCCATATATATACCTTATGTACAAACCTGACTCTAACTATTGTCACATAATACAAGCCCATACATATACATAATGTAGACACCTGACCCTAGATATTCTCCTTTAATACAGGCCCATATTTATATACTTTATGTACAAACCTGACCCTGGATATTGTTTCTTAATTAAAGACCATACATATTAGGTATGTACAAACCTGACCCCGGATATTGTCCCGTAATACAATCCCAAACATATATCTAATGTAGAACCCTGACTATGTTCTGACAGACATACAGAAAGACAGACAGACAGACAGACAGACAGACAGACAGACAGACAGACAGACAGACAGACAGACAGACAGACAGACAGACAGACAGACAGACAGACAGACAGACAGACAGACAGACAGAGGGCCAGACAGACAGACAGACAGAGAGCCAGACAGGCCAGACAGAGACCCAGACAGGCCAGACAGACAGACAGGCCAGACAGAGACCCAGACAGGCCAGACAGACAGACAGGCCAGACAGACAGACAGACAGACAGACAGACAGACAGACAGACAGACAGACAGACAGACAGACAGACAGACAGACAGACAGACAGACAGACAGACAGAGGGCCAGGCAGAGAGCCAGACAGGCCAGACAGAGACCCAGACAGGCCAGACAGACAGACAGACAGACAGGCCAGACAGACAGACAGACAGACAGACAGACAGACAGACAGACAGACAGACAGACAGACAGAGGGCCAGACAGAGGGCCAGACAGAGGGCCAGACAGACAGAGGGCCAGACAGAGGGCCAGACAGAGAGCAAGACAGGCCAGACAGAGACCCAGACAGGCCAGACAGACAGACAGACAGACAGGCCAGACAGACAGACAGACAGACAGACAGACAGACAGAGGGCCAGGCAGGGGGCCAGACAGACAGAGGGCCAGACAGAGGGCCAGACAGAGAGCAAGACAGGCCAGACAGAGACCCAGACAGGCCAGACAGACAGACAGACAGACAGACAGGCCAGACAGACAGACAGACAGACAGAGAGCCAGACAGGCTAGACAGACAGACCGACAGACAGACAGACAGACAGTCAGACAGACAGACAGGCAGACAGAGTGCCAGACAGAGAGCCAGACAAAGAGCCAGACAGGCCAGACAGAGACCCAGACAGGCCAGACAGGCCAGACAGACAGACAGACAGACAGACAGACAGACAGGCTAGACAGAGAGCCAGACAGAGAGCCAGACAGGCCAGACAGCCAGACAGCCAGGCAGACAGACAGACAGACAGACAGACATAGGGCCAGACAGAGGGCCAGACAGAGAGCAAGACAGGCCAGACAGAGACCCAGACAGGCCAGACAGACAGACAGACTGTCACAAAATGTCACGGGTAGAGCGTACTGGTCGTATATAGCTCTTGTAAGTTATCGGTTACACCCAAAATCTATTGTTCGAGTTGAAACAATTTCACAATATTCATGTTCTATTCATGTAACACGTAAAAGCGTGCATATTTTAAGTAGACACCAGAGAGGCCGTGTCATAAGTTTAGTTTTGTGCTAATGCATGTAAACGTGTGTGTAGTGTGGGGTGTCAGTAAATTCCACCGATATGTTTTTGGTAAGGAATTTGTCTTGGAGACTGACCACCAACCGTTAGCTTATATGAATAAAGCAAAGGTAGCTAACAGTAGGTTAATGAGGTGGGCACTGACTCTGCAGCCTTACCGGATGAAAATTAAAGCGATCCGAGGAAAGGACAATATTGGGGCAGACTATTTAAGTCGCCGCACATAATGACCGTTTTAATACAATAGTGTATTGCAGTGTATTGTACAATAGTAGTATATGTTACGACAGGGTAGTGTACAATTGTAGAATAGTGTTGAAATTGTAATTACATATTCTAGTTAGGTTATAACTGCAGTGGATGTTTTCCGGAATACGGTCGTTGTACTGGCTGAAGGTTGCATCCCTCAGGAGTAATAGTTAACATACTCAAGCGATTGAGCGATCAGCTTGTACGTTTTGTCGCTCATTTGCTCAGAAGAATTAATAGTTTCTTAACGTGTAAATATTAATTATCATTTTGTTGAATTTTAAAAGTGTAGCACTTTCTTTAAGTGGGGAGATGTTGTCACAAAATGTCACGGGTAGAGCGTACTGGTCGTATATAGCTCTTGTAAGTTATCGCTTACACCCAAAATCTATTGTTCGAGTTGAAACAATTTCACAATATTCATGATCTATTCATGTAACACGTAAAAGCGTGCACATTTTAAGTGGCCACCAGAGAGGCCGTGTCATAAGTTTAGTTTTGTGCTAATGCATGTAAACGTATAGGTATATTTTCCTTAAACGGCAAAATTGTATAAGGGGCCTCTCGTGTAGATTCAATACTGTAGATTTAGCCACGTTTGTCACGGACTGAACGGGGGAAATAATGATTTGGGCGTAATGTTTGCTATAAAACCCATTGTCTTCTAGCTCTCGCCGGGATGATCAATAGTGCTTTGTTGGAACAGAGATTGGACGACAGATTTCATAGGCAACATGTGGTTAGTAATTTTATTAAACTTTTATCGTACAATTGTATTCAGTGGGCGACGCCATCTTGTTTGGCGGTTACGACATCCGGTTAGCATTGATGTTTCTCAAACATAACTTTAGACTAGCATATGATTTTGAAGTTACTTTATTAGATGTAATTATTGTAATTGATCATTAATTGTAAAACAATATTAATTTGATAACAGTGGATAATAGGTGCATTAGTTAACGTTGGCGTATAACTCAGTGATTGTAATACACGATTGTTAACATTAGTTAACAATGAGATGAGTGACAAGAATAAATGCGTGCATGCATAACTCAGAGAGTGTAATATATGAGTAATTTGATCATGTTTATATTACATGTATTAGGGGCATCGATTAACAGCGACGTACATAGCGTATAAATGGCGTTGTAGAATATGTATACATTGCTACTCATCATTCGTACATATATTGATTGAATAATGATTTGTTTGGGTAATGATAATTATGCAAGATTGGTATGTTTGTCAACCGACATCTAAAACGTATGTATAATTACAGCCTAAGCCACCCAGGATATAAGCCATCCAGGGTTGGAGTAAGCCATCTTGGTTTGGATATCCAGGAGTGGAGCTAAGCTTCCACGAATAACGTTTACCAGCGGTGGAGACGGTCGCCGTACCTGCGCAGCCAGGTTTTACTAACGACAAACCCCGGGACACAAGGTGGGCCCGTTACCAATCCTCACTGTAGGAATATTACTCACAATCTCAGTGGAGGTTAACTATCATTGCATCGCGTCATCAACCCTTACAGAAGGCATTTGATGACAATCATCCATTGAATTCGCGCATCATCATCTTCATGAGCTCTCGCGCATCACAGTTATCGCGCAAGATCAACATTGTTATAGCTTTAACAACACTTTAGTGTCTTAGACATTCAGTATTTATAACAATACTAAGAACGTCTTAAACGTTCAGGAGAACATTCTTTTCATAGTTCATTTGTGTATTCGCTTGTTTTTTAGATAATTGTATATATATTAAACATATTTTAAAAGTTGCATTAAACTTATGTAAATGCATTCACCGTCATTGATTCTTTCCTGAGTTAGCCCAACCACTAAGGTCATCCTGTGACAACTGGTTTTCAGAGTAGTTGGATTTTGGGCGACTACGGAGGGAAAGAATCAATAAGTGATCTTTATTATGATATACTAAATCTCTACTTATTATTTTAGAATTGTGTACCACCCTCTGATCCATCAAGGCGACTGTCGACGATCACGGCCACAGCTTGGAAGACAAGTCAAGACACGACAAGGGTAGGGTGAGTCCAAACTGTTGTTTTGTCCGTTCTTTCCTGGGCGCGAGGTCGCAGTGGTCTACACGAGTGGGTCTGAGGCACTTTTGCTCAATAATTTGGGTGTTTGTTTTACCTCCCTTGATATACACATAGTCTCCAATTAGGTTGGCGAACAAGATGTTCTACTCATGTTGGTACGCTCGAGTATACTTATATTGATGGGAGAAGTAAATATACATGTACATGTTATACACATTTCGATGATTGTTGAAGGTTTATGTCCAATATCAAATTAAGATATTTTATGTAGGGTATATGTTTTGTGGAAGCGAGATACTATCTATACATAACCGTTAGTAGTTAGCGCTAGTACAAATGTGTATTGTAATTATTGTAGTGTGTAGTTCACAATGTCTATAACCATGACGTCCATAAAGGATCTTACGGAAATGGGTAAGGAGTTAGGTTATGCTGGTGAGGAGCTTAGAACCTTTCTTAAAGACGAACAGGCTAGGGAAAGGGAATTTAGACTTAAGGAAAGAGAATTAGAGAAAGATAGGCTAGAATTCGAAAGTAGGTTAGCTAAAGAGAAGCTAGAATTAGAAAGTAGATTAGCTAAAGAGAAGTTAGATGCTGATAAAGAGAAGCTAGATGCTGATAAAGAGAAGTTAGAATTAGAAGGTAGATTAGCTACAGAGAGGTTAGAATTAGAAGGTAGGTTAGCTAAAGAGAAGCGAGATGAAGAAAGTAGACTAGCCACAGAGAAGCTACAATTAGAAAGTAGAATAGTAAGGGAGAAGCAAGAGTTAGAACATGAGAGGTTCGAAACAGATGGTAGACTAGCTAAGGCTAATATGATGATGGAGAGGGAGCAAAAAGAGTTTGATCATAAGTTAGCTTTAGAGTTGGAAGCAGCTAAGACACATAGTAAGGACAGAGGAACTGTAGGAAAAGATAGTTATTCTGGGAAGTTAAAAGGTTCGAAGTTACCATACTTTGATGCTGACAAAGATAACATGGACAGTTACTTGTTACGGTTCGAGCGTTATGCTGAGTTACAGGAATGGACCAAAGATAAGTGGGCAGTTCATTTAAGTGCGTTATTGAGAGGCAAGGCCTTAGATGTATTTTCTAGATTACCTAGTGTAGATGCTCTTGACTATGACAAGATAAAGGATGCTCTTTTAAAGAGATTTGAGTTAACTGAAGAAGGTTTTAGAAATCGGTTTAGAGCTTGTCTGCCTGAGAAAGGCGAGTCATTTATTCAGTTTATTAGTCGGTCTAGAAATGACTTAGATAGGTGGTTAGAGTTAGGGAAGGTAGCGCAGACTTATCAGGGCCTCATAGATTTCTTGTTGCGGGACCAGCTATTCAATGTTTGTAGTAGAGATCTGTTTTTATTTCTGAAAGAAAGAAAATTAGCTAGTGTAGGAGAAATGGCAACACAAGCAGATCAGTTTGCCGAGGCTAGAGGTGGAGCTCATAATGTAGTGTCGAAAGACAGAACTTTTAGAGATAGGCAAGGGGACGATCATAAACAGAAAGGCCAGAGTGGAAACTATAGAGGTGGAGGTAGTTCGATGGGTTCTAGAGGAGGTAGCAATAGTGGTAACATAGGTAGACCTTTTATTCGTTGTCGTCACTGTAATGGGAATCATGCTTCACATGAGTGTAGGAAAGCGGTGAAAGTGTCCGCTGTCGTAGACAATTTTAGTGAAAATAGTAGAGTGTACAACAATGTAGGGAGTCAGAACCAAGGTTTTAACAACCCATGGAATTTCGGTAGAGGTAGAGGTGGTCAAAACCGAGGTAGAGGTAGAGGCAGAGGTAGTAATAGTCCGGTTATTAAAACCGAGAGTAGTAGCTGTTGTGTTAAAGCAGATGGTGTAATGGCGAAGATCGGAACATGTCTCTTTCCGTATGCAAATCTTCCAACGGCAGATGGTAGAGTGAATGGCACGGACGTAATTGTAATGAGGGATACAGGTTGTACAGGTGTGGTAGTTAGGCGTAGTTTAGTTACGGATGACCAGTTGGTAGGTAAACAGGCACCGTGTATGTTGTTAAATAAGTCGGTAGAGCACGTGCCAATAGCGAGAATAGATGTAGAAACACCTTTCTTTAAAGGGACTACAGAGGCACTATGTTTGGATGACCCGATGTATGATTTAACGATAGGGAACATAGAAGGTTCAGCACTTCCGGTAATGTCCGATTTTAGAAGTAGCATAAGTAATGCCGTAGAGACTAGAGCGCAGGTTCAGAAGCAAGCTCAGGCTTATAGAAAATTAAAGGTTCCTGCAGCTGTAGGTGACATATCTAAAGCGGAGTTTATAGAAGCACAAACTCAAGACGAGTCATTAGGTCCTTGTAAGGTGAAGGCCAAGGATGGTGTAGTGAAGACGTGTAAAGGGTCCGGTAGTGTAAGTTTGTACATAATAATAGGTTATTGTACAGAGAATTTGAAGATAGTGGTAGTAGACAGTTTCACCAATTAGTGGTACCTACCCAGTATAGAACGACAGTGCTTAAGGTAGCTCATGAGTCGATTATGGGAGGTCATTTAGGCGTAAAGAAAACGTCAGATAGAGTATTGGCAGAATTTTATTGGCCAGGCGTTAGTCGAGATGTAACTAGGTATTGTAGGTCCTGCGATGTATGCCAAAGGACAGTACCAAAAGGTCGAGTGACCAAAGTACATTTAGGTCAGATGCCACTGATAGATACACCATTTAATCGGGTAGCCGTAGACAAGTTGGACCAATTTTTCCAGTGTCGGATAGGAAAAATAGGTACATTTTAACCATGGTAGACTATGCAACTAGGTATCCGGAGGCAGTAGCATTGCCCTCAATTGAAACTGAGAGAGTAGCTGAGGCATTAGTTGATATGTTCAGTAGGCTAGGTGTACCAGAGGAAATGCTGACTGATTGTGGGTCACAGTTTACGTCAGAACTTATGGCTGAAGTAAGCAGGTTATTGTCTTTGCGTCAAATCATGACAACACCATATCACCCTATGTGTAACGGGTTAGTCGAACGATTTAACGGGACGTTAAAGCAAATGTTACGGAGTATGTGTACCGAGAGACCCAAAGATTGGGACAAGTATCTCAATGCTTTATTGTTTGCATTTAGAGAGGTTCCACAAGAGAGTTTAGGATTTTCTCCGTTTGAGTTATTGTACGGTAGGTCAGTTAGAGGTCCTATGAGGATTCTTAGAGAGATGTGGGCAGGTGAAGTAGATAGTGATGAGGTTAAGACTACATATCAGTATGTTTTAGATCTGAAGGAGAAACTAGAGGAGACTTGTAAGATAGCTCAAAGTCAGTTAGTTAAGGCAAGTACCAAGTATAAACGGTACTATGACCAGAAAGCTAAAGCTAGGAAGTTTAAGATAGATGACCAGGTGTTACTGTTACTCCCGACCGACAATAACAAGTTGTTATTACAATGGAAAGGTCCGTTTTACGTTAGAGGGATAGTGAACACTATGGATTACCGTATCGAGATAAACGGAAAGTTAAAGACCTTTCATGCGAATATGCTGAAAGAGTATATCAGTAGAACCGATAATGTGCAACAAGGGGTGTTAACCGTAGTTAATGTTGCAGTTATTGAGGATAGTGAGGAAGACAGTAGTGAGGACACTAGTCCCATGTATTTTCCCACTAGTGTAGGTAGGGAGAGAGCAGCCGATGTAGACATATCGGGCATGCTTAGTGTAGAGCAGCAACGAGAGATGGGTAGTTTACTCTCGGAGTTCAGTGATGTCTTGTCCGAAAACCCGGGGCAGACAGATGGAGTGCAACATGATATTGTACTCACATCAGGGGAACCAATTAGAATTAAGGGGTATCCCATTCCATTTCACTCCCGATCAATTGTTGATGAGGAGGTGAAAGACATGTTGAAATTGGGTGTCATCGAACCTTCAAACGCCCCATTTTCATCCCCAGTCGTACTTATTAAGAAGAAAGATGGGTCAATTCGATTCTGCATCGATTTTAGGCAGCTCAATAAACGTACCATCTTTGATGCAGAACCAATGCCTAATATTGGTCTCGTAAACGCCCCAGCAACATTCTGTAGGTTAATGAGGAAAGTCCTGAAGGATTTGTCCAACACAGACAGTTTTGTAGATGACATACTGGTGTTTACAACAACATTTGAAGACCATATTAAGGCTATACGTAATCTGTTGGAACGGCTACGCCGGTTTAAACTGCAAAACCTAGCAAGTGTCACATAGGTTACGCAGATATAGAGTGTCTGGGTCATGTTGTCGGGAGGGACCAGAAATTGAAACCCAACCCCGACAAGGTTAAAGCAATTCAGGAAGCACCAAGACCCGAGACAAAGAAACAAGTTAGGTCATTTTTAGGGTTAGCGTATTTTTACAGGAAGTTTATTCCAAACTTTTCGGCTATAGCTGCACCTTTGTCAGACTTGACAAAGAAAGGTCAACCCAATAGGATAACTTGGGGGAAAACCAGGAGCGAGCTTTTGTCTCTTTAAATGGGAGTCTGGTCAAAACCCCAATACTAAAATTACCTGAACTTGACCAGGAGTTTATCCTCCGATATCGGGGTGGGTGCAGTCCTACTGCAAGAGCAAGATGGGGGTAGTCTCCCCGTGGCTTACGCAAGTCGGAAACTATTACCTCGGGAATGTAACTACTCTGTTATCGAAAGGGAGTGTCTTGCAGTAGTGTGGGGTGTCAGTAAATTCCACCGATATGTTTTTGGTAAGGAATTTGTCAGGCCAGACAGACAGACAGACAGACAGACAGACAGACAGACAGACAGACAGACAGAGGGCCAGACAGGGGGCCAGACAGACAGAGGGCCAGACAGAGGGCCAGACAGAGAGCAAGACAGGCCAGACAGAGACCCAGACAGGCCAGACAGACAGACAGACAGACAGAGAGCCAGACAGGCTAGACAGACAGACCGACAGACAGACAGACAGACAGACAGACAGTCAGACAGACAGACAGGCTAGACAGAGTGCCATACAGAGAGCCAGACAGAGAGCCAGACAGGCCAGACAAGCCAGACAGAGACCCAGACAGGCAAGACAGGCCAGACAGACAGACAGACAGACAGACAGGCTAGACAGAGAGCCAGACAGAGAGCCAGACAGGCCAGACAGCCAGACAGCCAGGCAGACAGACAGACAGACAGACAGAGGGCCAGACAGAGGGCCAGACAGAGAGCAAGACAGGCCAGACAGAGACCCAGACAGGCCAGACAGACAGACAGACTGTCACAAAATGTCACGGGTAGAGCGTACTGGTCGTATATAGCTCTTGTAAGTTATCGGTTACACCCAAAATCTATTGTTCGAGTTGAAACAATTTCACAATATTCATGTTCTATTCATGTAACACGTAAAAGCGTGCATATTTTAAGTAGACACCAGAGAGGCCGTGTCATAAGTTTAGTTTTGTGCTAATAAATGCATGTAAACGTGTGTGTAGTGTGGGGTGTCAGTAAATTCCACCGATATGTTTTTGGTAAGGAATTTGTCTTGGAGACTGACCACCAACCGTTAGCTTATATGAATAAAGCAAAGGTTGCTAACAGTAGGTTAATGAGGTGGGCACTGACTCTGCAGCCTTACCGGATGAAAATTAAAGCGATCCGAGGAAAGGACAATATTGGGGCAGACTATTTAAGTCGCCGCACATAATGACCGGTTTAATACAATAGTGTATTGCAGTGTATTGTACAATAGTAGTATATGTTACGACAGGGTAGTGTACAATTGTAGAATAGTGTTGAAATTGTAATTACATATTCTAGTTAGGTTATAACTGCAGTGGATGTTTTCCGGAATACGGTCGTTGTACTGGCTGAAGGTTGCATCCCTCAGGAGTAATAGTTAACATACTCAAGCGATTGAGCGATCAGCTTGTACGTTTTGTCGCTCAGAAGAATTAATAGTTTCTTAACGTGTAAATATTAATTATCATTTTGTTGAAATTTAAAAGTGTAGCACTTTCTTTAAGTGGGGAGATGTTGTCACAAAATGTCACGGGTATAGCGTACTGGTCGTATATAGCTCTTGTAAGTTATCGGTAACACCCAAAATCTATTGTTCGAGTTGAAACAATTTCACAATATTCATGATCTATTCATGTAACACGTAAAAGCGTGCATATTTTAAGTGGCCACCAGAGAGGCAGTGTCATAAGTTTAGTTTTGCACTAATGCATGTAAACGTATAGGTATATTTTCCTTAAACGGCAAAATTGTATAAGGGGCCTCTCGTGTAGATTCAATACTGTAGATTTAGCCACGTTTGTCACGGACTGAACGGGGGAAATAATGATTTGGGCGTAATGTTTGCTATAAAACCCATTGTCTTCTAGCTCTCGCCGGGATGATCAATAGTGCTTTGTTGGAACAGTGATTGGACGGCAAATTTCATAGGCAACATGTGGTTAGTAATTTTATTAAACTTTTATCGTACATTTGTATTCAGTGGGCGACGCCATCTTGTTTGGCGGTTACGACATCTGGTTAGCATTGATGTTTCTCAAACATAACTTTAGACTAGCATATGATTTTGAAGTTACTTTATTAGATGTAATTATTGTAATTGATCATTAATTGTAAAACAATATTAATTTGATAACAGTGGATAATAGGTGCATTAGTTAACGTTGGCGTATAACTCAGTGATTGTAATACACGATTGTTAACATTAGTTAACAATGAGATGAGTGACAAGAATAAATGCGTGCATGCATAACTCAGTGAGTGTAATATATGAGTAATTTGATCATGTTTATATTACATGTATTAGGGGCATCGATTAACAGCGACGTACATAGCGTATACATGGCGTTGTAGAATATGTATACATTGCTACTCATCATTCGTACATATATTGATTGAATAATGATTTGTTTGGGTAATGATAATTATGCAAGATTGGTATGTTTATCAACCGACATCTAAAACGTATGTATAATTACAGCCTAAGCCATCCAGGATATAAGCCATCCAGGGTTGGAGTAAGCCATCTAGGTTTGGATATGCAGGAGTGGAGCTAAGCTTCCACGAATAACGTTTACAAGCGGTGGAGACGGTCCCCGTACCTGCGCAGCCAGGTTTTACTAACGACAACCCCCGGGACACAAGGTGGGCCCGTTACCAAACCTCACTGGAGGAATATTACTCACAATCTCAGTGGAGGTTAACTATCATTGCATCGCGTCATCAACCCTTACAGAAGGCATTTGATGACAATCATCCATTGAATTCGCGCATCATCATCTTCATGAGCTCTCGCGCATCACAGTTATCGCGCTAGATCAACATTGTTATAGCTTTAACAACACTTTAGTGTCTTAGACATTCAGTATTTATAACAATACTAAGAACGTCTTAAACGTTCAGGAGAACATTCTTTTCATAGTTCATTTGTGTATTCGCTTGTTTTTTTAGATAATTGTATATATATTAAACATATTTTAAAAGTTGCATTAAACTTATGTAAATGCATTCACCGTCATTGATTCTTTCCTGAGTTAGCCCAACCACTAAGGTCATCCTGTGACTCAGACAGACAGACAGACAGACAGACAGACAGACAGACAGACAGACAGACAGGCCAGAAAGACAGACAGACAGACAGAGAGCCAGACAGGCTAGACAGACAGACAGACAGACAGGCCAGACAGAGTGCCAGACAGAGAGCCAGACAGAGAGCCAGACAGGCCAGACAGAGACCTAGACAGACATACAGAAAGACAGACAGACAGACAGAGAGCCAGACTGCTAGACAGAGAGCCAGACAGAGACCCAGACAGGCCAGACAGACAGACAGACAGACAGACAGACAGAGGGCCAGACAGAGGGCCAGACAGAGGGCCAGACAGAGAGCCAGACAGAGAGCCAGACAGAGACCAAGACAGGCCAGACAGACAGACAGACAGAGAGGCCAGACAGACAGACAGACAGACAGACAGACAGACAGACAGACAGACAGACAGACAGACAGACAGACAGACAGACAGACAGACAGACAGACAGAGGGCCAGACCGAGGGCCAGACAGAGGGCCAGACAGAGAGCAAGACAGGCCAGACAGAGACCCAGACAGTCCAGAGAGACAGAGAGACAGACAGACAGACAGACAGACAGACAGACAGACAGACAGACAGACAGGCCAGACAGACAGACAGACAGACAGACAGACAGACAGACAGAGAGCCAGACAGGCTAGACAGACAGACAGACAGACAGGCCAGACAGAGTGCCAGACAGAGAGCCAGACAGAGAGCCAGACAGGCCAGACAGAGACCTAGACAGACAGACAGACAGACAGACAGACAGACAGAAAGACAGACAGAGAGCCAGACAGCTAGACAGAGACCCAGACAGAGACCCAGACAGGCCAGACAGAGAGCCAGACAGAGACCCAGACAGGCCAGACAGACAGACAGACAGAGGGCCAGACAGAGGGCCAGACAGAGAGCCAGACAGGCCAGACAGAGACCAAGACAGGCCAGACAGACAGACAGACAGACAGGCCAGACAGACAGACAGACAGACAGACAAGCAAATGTAGAAACTTGACCCTGGATATTGTCCCTTAATACAAGCCCATGCGTGTACCTAATACCTGACAGTGGATATTTCCCCTTAATACAAGCCCGTAAATACGATTTATGTACAAACCTGAACCTGAATAGTGTATCTTAATTAAAGCCCATACGTATTATGTACAAACCTGACCCTGACTATTGTTCCATTATACAAACACATACATACACATTATGTACAAACCTGGCCCCGACTATTTCCCTTAATACGACCCTATGCATGAATCTAATGTACAAACCTGATCTGGATTTAAGCCCATACATATTACTTATGTACACAGCTGGCCCTGACTATTGTCCCGTAGTACAAGCCCATGCATATACATAATGTCCAAACCAGACAGACAGACAGACAGGCCAGACAGACAGACAGACAACCAGATTGACAGACAGACAGACAGACAGACAGAGGGCCAGACAGACAGAGGGCCAGACAAAGAGCAAGACAGGCAAAACAGAGACGCAGACAGACAGACAGACAGACAGACAGACAGACAGACAGACAGACAGACAGACAGACAGACAGACAGACAGACAGACAGACAGACAGACAGACAGACAGACAGACAGACAGACAGACAGACAGACTGACAGACCAGACAGAGGGCCAGACAGACAGACATACAGAGAGCCAGACAGGCCAGACAGAGGCCAGACAGAGACCCAGACAGGCCAGACAGACAGACAGGCCAGACAGAGACCCAGACAGACCAGACAGACAGACAGGCCAGACAGACAGACACCCAGACAGGCCAGACAGACAGACAGACCAGACAGACAGACAGACAGACAGACAAACAGACAGACACACAGACACACAGAGGGCCAGACAGAGTGCCAGACAGGCCAGACAGAGGCCAGACAGAGACCCAGACAGGCCAGACAGACAGACAGACAGACAGACAGGCCAGACAGACAGACAGACAACCAGATTGACAGACAGACAGACAGACAGACAGAGGGCCAGACAGACAGAGGGCCAGACAAAGAGCAAGACAGGCAAAACAGAGACGCAGACAGGCCAGACAGACAGACAGACAGACAGACAGACAGACAGACAGACAGACAGACAGACAGGCCAGTCAGACAGACAGACAGACATACAGACAGAGAGCCAAACAGGCTAGACAGACAGATCGACAGACAGACAGACAGACAGTCAGACAGACAGACAGGCCAGACAAAGTGCCAGACAGAGAGCCAGACAGAGAGCGAGACAGGCCAGACAGAGACCCAGACAGGCCAGACAGGCCAGACAGACAGACCGACAGACAGACAGGCTAGACAGAGAGCCAGACAGAGAGCCAGACAGAGAGCCAGACAGAGAGTCAGACAGCCAGCCAGACAGACAGACAGACAGACAGACAGACAGAGGGCCAGACAGAGGGCGAGACCGAGAGCAAGACAAGCCATACATGCCAGACAGACAGACAGACAGACAGACAGACAGACAGACAGACAGACAGGCCAGACAGACAGACAGACAGACAGACAGACAGGGAGCCAGACAGGCTAGACAGACAGACAGACAGGTCAGACAGAGTGCCAGACAGAGAGCCAGACAGAGAGCCAGACAGGCCAGACAGAGACCTAGACAGACAGATAGACAGACAGACAGACGGACAGACAGACAGAGAGCCAGACAGCTAGACAGAGACCCAGACAGAGACCCAGACAAAGGGCCAGACAGAGGGCCAGACAGAGAGCCAGACAGGCCAGACAGAGACCAAGACAGGCCAGACAGACAGACAGGCCAGACAGGCCAGACAGACAGACAGACAGACAGACAGACAGACAGACAGACAGACAGACAGACAGACAGATAGGCCAGACAGAGTGCCAGACAGAGAGCCAGACAGAGACCCAGACAGGCCAGACAGACAGACAGACAGACAGACAGACAGGCTAGACAGCGAGCCAGACAGAGAGCCAGACAGGCCAGACAGGCCAGACAGGCCAGACAGAGACC